>LPNX010751939.1:186374-217253 GCA_001517045.1 Pseudotsuga menziesii | reverse complement strand
ATATAGCATATGTAGATTATAAAAAAGAATATAAGCCAAAGTCGTTAAGATTTAAGACTAGGCGATGCCCTTATTGTCACAACCCCTGCTCATGCCTCTACTCCCAGTGGACAATCACAATAAATGAATATGTAGAACGTGTGCCTCAAAGAGTTGTGCTCTTATCCTCGGTGGATGAGTCATGATTTGAAATTACATTTTAAACCAACAAAGGAAAAACGAATTGACCCCCTTCTTTCTTATTTTACAGAGGAAAGCATTGCTGTAACAGCATAAGCAAAAGGCAAATGCTGAAACAGATCCATGCACTCTTTTCTTCCAACTCACCGAAGAAAAGTACCCAAGATATCAACCAACAAGTTACATTTTCTAAGCAAGCCTCAGGGTTACACCCTTCACCGGCGAAAGATTTGAGTTAATGTGTAACGACATGTACACCAAGCCTCAGACCCGGTTATAATATTCTAAACTGAAAACGTTAGATACCAATAAACAAGGTTCAGTCCTCCACACCCTTCAACAATAAAAAAGAAAAAATAATTATAATTCTGTGCAAGAAAAATGCTTCTCGTCTGCCATTATCAATGCATAAGCAATATACCAACAAATACGTTGTACTATCTTGAAATACAATGCAGCCTCCAAGAGGGAACAACACCCTCCTTTACCAGTCACGGAGATGCAACCAAAGAAAATCCTATTCCCAGGCATACAATAGGCCCGTCCTCTTATTAAAAATAACTATCACAATATCTACCCTTTAACAATTTTTACAGAGAAATGTCTTCCTTTGGGTTGCAGCCATTACTCTAAAAACAATTGACGTATACAAATATAAGTGTGTTTAATCACAAAACGACAATAGACTTTTACCCTTTGGCAAAAACCGCCCCAACCTCAATTGCATGAAGACGTATGCACAACAACCCCCAACGTAATGTTGTTCTCGAGTACCTTTAATCATTTCCACGTGGTTCACAACAATTCACAACAATGGTAGTCATATTAAATTAACATAACATTTTTTTAATCATAAAATTTTCACATAATTAAAAAACATTAATTAAAAGAATTCATTTCCACGTGGTTCACAACAATTCACAACAATGGTAGTCATATTAAATTAACATAACATTTTTTTAATCATAAAATTTTCACATAATTAAAAAACATTAATTAAAAGAATTACTAATGCATATAGTAACAATCGTTTTATCATCTTTGTCACACGAGGATTCACCACATGAATGAGTTGCAACTAATGTCTTACCCTTCTATATATTAGGATTAATAATATACCAAGCATAAAATTCACACTCTTGTATGGAATTGATGTTTCAAGCACTTCTTTTCTGAAATCTTCTTTCAAAAATTCTAGTATATATACATGAAGGTCATCTCCTCACGGAACCACAAGTTCACGTGCATGCCTCTTCAACTTGTATATTCATCTGATATAAGGATGATACCCATCATTATCTTTTTACAGCTATCGAGCAAACCTCCTACTTAGAATTCTAGAAACCCAATGATCTCTTATTCTTAAAATATTAACAATAGAAAAGATATCAATATAGAACCTAACATCTCACCTCGATGCTCTCTAGCAGTTCTGCTTAAGAACCTAACACCTCCTTTGGGTGCTCACTAGTATCTCTTTGCCTAGGACTAGGAATTAATATCATAGAGCACTCAACAGAGTCTAACACCTCAAAAGAGTGTTCACTGAAAACTCTGTACTAACTTATCAAATATTTCAGAGCCTAACACCTCTCCAGGGTGGTCCATAGCAGCTCTACTTAATTCATAACTATTTTGTGTTCAACCATTTCAATATTTCAGTTTGTTTATTTTGAAAATTAAGTATTAGTTTCAAAGTCTTATTACATCTTGTAATTATGCATAATGAGACTAAATACTTTAGGTGCTCTAGAGCCCAACAAGCTCAACACCAAACCAATTTTCTACTACGTTTTCATTAATTGGTTCTGTTTAGTGTATAAAGTTTCTTATAAATTTAAGAGCCTTATAACCCAGGGCGCCCCCTGTGGTCAGCTCAAAAGTTTCACAACTTTTTATTTAATTAATCATAATGACATAAACTTAGAAACATTGAATGCATAAAATATCATAATCATCATTGACCATATCTTTGTTCCAGATCCTTTTAACTCCACATCAAACCAAACTTTCAATAATTATGAACATTTCTAATATTCTTGAGCCCACTAGCTTAGTACCGTATCCCATGGTATGTTGGCCTCTATCTACTTCTGTCTAGACCCACGGTTCAGTCACTCAACACAATACCAACATGACACACCAAGACATCGGCACAACAGAGCAAGCTTAGTCGGCAACACCCGCGAAGCAGGCGCAGTCTCACCCGAGATATATTAATGGGTAACTGCCAGAACCATGTTTCCGCAGTTGGCGAGAGATTATAGTCCCTTGGAGCACGACTGAGGCGCTCAACAAAGACGATCTGATGGAGTCTTTCACTCTGCGACAGTGGCGCAACTAGGCGTCCCATCTCACCTACGCAACACAACAATATTTAGACTTTAATGATTGACGCAAGGATGCGACGCAGCCAACCCCTTGCGCTCTATATATAAATGACTATAGCTACCACTATATAGAAGTTTTATTTAGACATAATATTTTTTTAAATATATATAAAAACTTGAACATATTATAATATTTTTTTATATAAATTGATTGAATAAACTTTTTAAACTAAAATTTTCAAATACTTATTTTGATATTTAATTAAGTGTTTTTTCACATTTTATAAACTAATATATTAATGAAATTAAAAATTGTTTTTTTTTTATATTAAATTTTTTTTTTGGTTTATTCAAACAAATATGATGATTAATATTTTAATTAGTTGAAATTATAGTAGAGATTTAACAAAGTTTAATAATTTATTTACGCTTTTCATTGTTAATAGAAAAAAAATGTATTTTATTTTGGTAAAATTTTATTATTAAAAAAATGCAAATTTTATAAAATCTCTACACAATTTTGATTTTTATAAATGATAATGACATTTTCTTATAACTTCTTATTTATTATCCAATTATTTTCATGTCAAACTTTAACTTTTACCTATATAACTATTATATCAAAACATTTTTAATTTATGAGATCAAATTAAAGCTATAAATAACTATTAAATTATAACATTTATAAATTATTAAATTAAACGTAAGTATGTAAAACTATTAAATTAAAATATTTGTAAGTATGTAAAACTATTAAATTAAAATATTTTTAAATTATTAGATTAAACCATTTCAATTGTTTTAAAAGATGCATGGTTCTTCTTACTTTATTGTTTATTATTTATTATTATATAATAGTTATTTGTTTTTGTTTTTAAAAAACTGCATGGATTTTTTTACTTCGTTGTTTATTATTTTTTATTATATAATTATTTGTTTTTTGTTTTTAAAAGATGCATTGTTCTTCTTACTTTATTATTTATTATTATATAATAGTTATTTGTTTGTATTATCGATTATGATATAATAAAAAGGTAAAGTATTATATAATATAATATTTAATTTGTTTTTTTTTAATATGTTTGTATTATTAATTATTATATAATAAAGAAGTAAATTATTATATTATATAATATAATATTCAGTTTAATTTATTTGTTTGTATTTATTATTCTAAGTGGGTTGTTTAATATTATATAATAGTTATTTGTTTGTATTATTATATAAAAATAATAAGGTAATTATATATAATTAATTTAAATTTTTTTTATATTTATTATTTGTGTTTATTGAGTTATATTTATTTTATTTATTAATATACTTATTTTCTATTTATTTCATTCTTTATTTTTTATTTATTTTTATTTTTTGATTTGTTTTTTTAAGTTTATAAGTCATATTTTATTTTATTTTATTTATTTATTTTCTATTTATTTCCTTATTTATTTGTGATTTGTTTTTATTATTTGTTTTTACTTATAAGTCATATTATTAGTGATATTTTTTTTGGTTTAGCTGTGTTATAATTTGATTAGTTATTATGGTTTACTATTTTTTTTTATTTGGTTTTCTTATCTACCTTTTGTTTTATTAGGTTTTTGTTTACTATTATTTGTTTTTTCTTATTTGGTTTTCTTAACTCCTTTTGGTTTTATTAGGTTTTTATTTAATTTTATTTTTATAGTAAGTTTTGTTTTTCTATTTTTAGGTTTAATTTGTTGTTTTATTGCCTAGGTTTTAGGTTCTTTTTAGGTTTTTTTTTCCATTTATTATTAGTAGGGATTTATTTATGACTTCTTCAATTATCCATTCAACATCATCTAAGATTCTTATATGTGAGGAATTTAACATCATCTAAGATTATTATTTTTGTCCTCATGATGGACCTCATATTGCTGGTTGGAAAAGTCATCTTGTGAATCTGAAAGCCCCTTCTAACCATCATTACTCTTTGTAGTTCCTAAAAGTAATTTTAACTAAAATATAAATTAGATATATAAGATGTTTAAAACTTATTGTTTGAGAAATATTTTTCTCTTTTTGTTCTTCCTTTTGCAATTGCAGTCTATTCCCTCATTTACAAAGAGGGGCTCCAAAGGAGGCATTTGGAAGAATCATTGGCCATCTTCAACCTCCTAAACAAAAGTGTAATTGAATTTCCTTGTTGCAACTCTTACTATCCAAGGGGGATTCATCTTCTTCCAATGAAAATGGAGGAGCAAGGATGAGGTTCATCTCTACCTCTCATTGTTTTTCATTCACTACTACAATACCAATACAAGTATTCTATCCAAAAGTGGAACATAAAACCTTGAGCTTGCCTTGGGTTTAAAACATTTGTTAACCATGTTTCAAACTCCTAGATAACCCTACCAATTGCATTACATTGCTACCATATTGTTGTTTTTGTTCTTGCTACTCTTATGTAGTGTACCCTTTGTATACCACTCTTTAAGGACTCTAAAGTATTGATGTAGCTCATGGATCCATGATAGAGTCCTCCAATTCAGTTGAATTAATGTTTGTAGTTCTAATCCCAAAAACAAGGTCTTTGTAATTATATTCATTGTAGTTTGATGCTATCAGTTTGTGCCCTCATGAAGAATGGATGAAAATGACATCAAAAGCATGCAAGTTGTTATTGTTGTTTGTGTTTTAGCACATGGTTCATTTCTCTACTATAAACATCAAAGAAACATAATCTTATCTATTGAAGTTGGAGTTCCTCGAAGCCAAATTCTAATATGATTGATGATAATATATATTTGCATTATGAATGTTAGGGAGACCTTCCTTGATTAGAGTTCGATCTTTGAATCCTCCCTTAAGGACTCAAAGAACATACTACAACCATAAACAATAATTGCCAATTTTGAATCATGGAAAAGCCCTTGTCTTTGAATACTATCACAAAGTGCATCAACAAATCAAGGATGATGATTGTTGAAAACCTACTTAAGCACTTTTCATTTTATTTATTTTTTATTATTATTATCACATAATCCATTTATCGAAGAAACCCACTCGCTACTTTACCTCATCCCTTTGATGATACAAAAATAGATTCTTTAGGGCTCAATGCCAAGACAATTGCCAATAATTGGATCATGAACAGAGAAAGCATGCCACAAAGTGGGATTTGAACTAGGATGAGGGAGGATAGAAACTTTCCTCTCAGTGACTTGAGCTACACCTAATCAACAAAATATCCTACATTACTTAATATTAGTGCCTACAAATTATTAATTCATGAAATCCTTTCCTTTAAAGCTAAGTTTAAATATATATCTACACAACCACTAAATCCATGAGATGAAAAATAGTTGCAGAGCTCGATGACAGTTCTCTGCAATTCAAGTAACTGCAAGTAATAAATATATATATTTCACATAATAAACAATGGAGATGAGGTACAAGTAACCTATTAATATTAAAGTTAGTGATTAAGAAAATTGGTTTGCAAATTTGATTTATACCCTAATGAGTTTTTAATTTTTTCTGGGTTCATGAATGTGATGAAGTATAAGGAATAATTTATTTTCAACACCCTAGAAACATGAACCAAACTTATGAGTGTGGGAGTCCTATACAATTAGTAAAGCGTGGATTTTGACCAAATTCCATTTTACAAAGGTTTATGATAATTTGATGTTGTTTAGTTTGTAAGCCAAAATGAGAGGAGTTCACATCATGTGCATTCTTTGAAGGAAAGGAAGGTAAAAACAAAGATGATTTCACAACTATTAAAGAAGTCCATACACAAACTTCATGCTTTGGTATGTTGAGAAAGTGCCTAGAATGAGTAAATGCATCCTTGCATATTGTTTATTGTAATAAGGTCATTGTTATGGATCTACACTTTGCTGAAGTTTTATTTTTGAAACTTGGGGTTTCCCAACTCAACTTCAACATATAAGGCTATGTAAGACATTGCCTTGCTTTGGTTGTAAGGGCTTACCAACTTGTGCCTAATATAACTATACTATTTCTCTTTGCCTAAGGTCTATCCATAACTTTTCCTTGTACTACAAAACATCAAATGCAAAGAAATCCTACTCAACCAAGTTCATTTAACGGTCATGCATGCATCCGATTGGAGCCTTTAAATTATCCCAATAATACTTGTACTTAACAATATTCAACACTTATCCAATGATAACAATTAACCAACATAATCATCATAAAAAATAGAACAACATTCACACAAATTAACAAGCAACAATACCTACGCACATGTACAGGAAGCACCCAAGCCAAATGCCTTAAACTTTATTTATGAGAAGAATGTTGACAATACCAAAAAAGGGAGGGAAACCACCTACCTAACACTCTTTCACAGAAAGTATAATAAATCTAAGGAACATTATCCTTTTGTCAATGCCCAATAGTCTTGTACAAACAAACCCCTGAATCTATTGCAACCTTGCCTCATGTGGGTCTTACTTAACTCTTTGCTTTTCACTCATCCAATCCAAATTCACCCTACTATGAAAAATCCATAACTTAGCACAATATTATAGATCAATTTCAACTTGTGTGAATGAATAAATTCCATGATTATTCTTGAATGCCTTAGCCACTTTGAGGCATCCACTATATTTATGTCTTTCCAAGCTCTTCCAATCCACTCCAAGTCTAAATGGACCCAAACGTATGCATCTGACTAAAATGTGCCCTCATGAATTTTCCATTGACATCCATCTCTAATGAAATAATGCCATCTATGCCACACAATCACAATTGTAAGTATGTCAGGTGCCAACTATTGTTGTAAATGTAACTTCAGAATATATTCTTTGTATTATTATTATTATTATGTGCTTTTGATATTACTCCTTCGAGGGATGTTTTCATCCAATTGGAGATGCCATTAATGTAATTGGTCATGTAAGAGTCGAGGTAAAACCTTCGTTCTAAGTCGATGCAAAATTCCCCAAAAGAATAAGTATAAAATGTATTTTTGAGTCTTCCTAGGATAAGTTGGCCTAGTCAAGTAGAGAAGTCAACCTTGTTGGGGAAAAAGGTCACCCAACTAAGGAATATAATTAGGGAGGTGCTCTCCCTCATTTGTACACACAACAATCACAAGCAAGTTCGCTCCAAGAGAGATAAAGACAAGTTCATTGGGAAGAAGAATAAGACACATAAGACATATTACATTTGGGTTTTCTATATTTGTATGACATTGTAATAAGTGACAAATTTATACAGAAGTAGTTGTTGGGTTTTTTTCCTTGTGGTTTCCTAGGATAAAATTCTTTGTGTCTCTATTTTATGCTATGCTTGTCTATCTTTCAGCGATCCTAGTGCATTAGATTACATATCTAATATATTTGAATCAAAGTGCAAAATATAACACCAACATGGCTGTTAACCCAAAAATCCCCCACATATCTCTCTATGGCTGACACCACCCAAGGACACCATCTCACAACACTCATTTCACTCCATAAGACCTTCCATTCGACCCCCACACCTCGAAAAGAGCCCAAGGATGAAGAATAGGGCTAAAAACCCCAAAAAAGAGCCCAAAATAGCCCCCTAGGAGCTAAAGCCCTAAAAAAGGGGCTAAAGCCCTAAAAGGGGCTAAAGTTAGGGCGAAAGGGGCTAAAGTTCTGACCAAGGGCTTAAAACCCTAAAATTCCTTAGAAAAACTATAAAAGGAGGGTGGGGGTCACTCTCAAAACACTCCTCCCTTGCCTATTGTTATGCTGCCTGTGGATGCTTTGAGACCTTTACCTCTCAAAACACCCACACTCCCTCTCCTCCATATCCATCCCATCAAGCCACTGCTTCCCAACCAAGAGAGAGGTGCTCCCATGAGCTAGGGCATGGTGGCCCATTTCCACCCAAGTGAGGTATAACATTTCTTTTAATGTTTGTTTAATTGTTTTTGCTTTCTAACTGCTATTTTTATTTGCAGGTTCTATTGTTGGCATTGTTTGCAGGTTTGCCATTGTAGTAGCTTATGTTTCTTGCAGGTTTCAAGGAGGCGGGACCCTAACCCATTTTCTGCAGAGGGGTTCACAAGGGCTTCATCTCCCTCTTTCTTTTTTGTTATTAGCTCATAGTTTAGTCTAGTTTTAGTTTTCTGTCACTAGATTAGCTTAGTTTATTTTACTGTTCTGTTTATGCTATTTTCCCTTTCGTTTTTACTGTTTTCTAAGAGTAGGAACCTACCCTTGTGCCCTATAGGAACAAGGGATCCATTATTGCTCCTGTAGTGAGGAGAAATCCTCACTATATCTTTGGCGACCATACCAGGTTGATCCCACAGGATCCCTGGTCCAAAAATTTCAAGTTTTCAAGTTTTTTTTTTCAATTTTACCCTAGTTTTCAGAAATCTTATGTTAGATCTGTCTTAAATCTTGTTTATTTCCTATTTTAGTCAGTTCCAAAGCCTCTTCTAGGCCAAGCCAAGTCAGAATAACCCTAGTACTAGTTATTGTCGGCCAGATCTGACCCTGCCTCACCAAAAACCCCTTTTCGGAGCAGGGCACTCTTATCAAGGCAAAAGGTGAGACTTGGGCGCTCTTAATGAGAAAACAGGTGTGCACAGGGCACACTTAATCCCCAGACAGGTGCGACTTCATCCCAGAAGCTCAGGTTGCGGCTGTTTTCGCATTCTGTGTGACCCCCTCGCTCATTTTTGGAAAAATCTCACGGCCCCCTCGCTAGATTTGGTCAGAAATGTGCGGCCTGTCACATAGAAGTTGAATTTAAGTTTAATTGATAGTAATTTTTAGTTTTAGAGGACTGTTAGTGCAACCTAGCTGCCTTTGTCCATCATTGCAGGTCTTTTTCAGTTTCAATTTTTATTTTCTGCAAATCAATCCATGAACAATGTGTAAATGTTAAATCAATCATTAAGGCTTAATAAAATGAACTAGTCTAACTAAAAGTAACTTAAAAATAACCATCTTGCTGCTCCCTTCCTCCTCTACCCAGTCATCACCCTCTAGGGTATTCTGGGATACGACGAAGGGTAAGCTTGTATAGATCTAGGCACTCCATGGTATTTTTCCCAAACCACTAAAACTGGGTGATCTGGAAGGTAGAGGGGGTAGAGAAGGAGGGCTTCCCATGGTGCTAAGTGTCCTCCCTGTTGACCAACCTAGCATCCAGGAGGTGACCTGAGGATCTATGGATGGGCTTAGTCCCATTGTGTTGAGAGCCCAACACCTTCTCTTGGTTTGAAGAAGAATATCACTGAGAGGTAGACATTTAGTTAGGCCAGCAATCCAGGGTTAATCAATGTACTTGCTTACAAATTTTTATTTATGTTTGCATACAAAACCATGATATGAACTCTACCATGAATTCATAAACCATATTGCAAACAACCAAATACTAGAACAAACAAGCAAACCAACACACCATACCAAATAATTAATCCAATTCAGTTCATGACACTGAGTAAGCCTTAAAATTTACCAAATTTACACTAAGTTCAATCAATTCTGCAGTCTTTGAGGACATAAGTCCCTGACTGCTTCAACTATGGGAAGTACTTAGGCTTTTCCCAGAAACTCATTATGAGGAGTACCGCAGGAATCCCAAAGTAGCTGGCCGCTGAGAGGAATTTCCAAGCAAAACGGGAAACGACCCCTTCCGATTGAGTAGAAGCACTCATGAGGAACAAGCCAAGCACTGTCTTTTGGTAGTCTTGGTGGTCGAGAGACCACCTTTAGCCAATAGGAAGCCATTGAAAATGGGGTCCAAATCTCATACCCACCAGTTTCATGCACAAAAGGGAACACGATTGATCCTCCACAATCTTCCTCACACCTAAGAGGCGAACCACCACCATTTGGAACACTTGATCGGCTCCATCGAAGCCGCTCTCACTGATCTCCCACACCGTCAGAGGGCCACACAACCTTTGATTCTGATTTAGACCCATATCAGTTTGAACCAGACCTCCACACCGCACCATCAAGCCCCATGGCTAGTGCAAACCCGGATCCATTTTCCAGCCTAACCTTAGCAAGTGGACCCATGTTCACATCACAACCTGTCACCCACAACTTGGTAAGCAGTCCAAGCACAATCATGCAGAATGCCATTAGCCAATTTCCACCACCCATAGTGACTAGCCAAGCTGGCCTAGTGATAACACATGGGGGCAGTGGCCCCCCCACACACACTACCCCTCCTGCCACACAGGGGAACAGTGCATCATCCACCTACATTGCCCCTACTGTAATACATGGGGGAAATTCCCCCGCTACCCATACCATCCCACCCACAACACTTTGGGGCATTGGCTCATCAGCCATGGTGCCACCACAAGCACCCCCAGCCATGCAGATGCATTATGCACCTGTAAACCCCACCAATATCGCAACCCCATCCCACATTAACTTGGGGTCAAATGTGCCCTTCATGGCTCATCTGAACTTTCCTGAATTGGCTAGATTAACGAATGACCACATCCGCCACCAAGATTTATGGCCACCCATGCCAACTAAGTTGCCATCAGACATCCCAAAGTTTGAAGGCGAAGCCGGGGAATGTCCCCAAAATCACATAATGACATTCCATCTATGGTGCTCATCCAACAGCATCGTAGATGACTCCATTAGGCTGAGGCTATTCCAATGCACCCTTACAGGTGCCATGGCCAAATGGTACATTGAGCTGCCACAAGCCAAGTACCCCGACTTCAACTCCCTAGCCTTCATGTTCCTACAGTATTTTCAACTCCCTGTTAGATATGACGAGGGGGTGGAGATCCTATTATCCTATCCCCAAAGCACCGCCACTCACATAACTGACCATATCCATGATTGGCGGTGACGCCATAGCTTATGCAAAATCCAACTAGATGACATGATCTTCTTGGATTATTTCCTTAAGACTTTGCTTCCACCCATCGCAAAGGACATCGCATCTGAACATCCCCAATCTGAAGAAGAGGCCATACTAAAGGCCCAACAATTTGACTTAATCTACTCTCAGTCTGGATACTTGTACACTGTCATTCCAGATGCTCCCCATCCGAGTACCTCCTACCGCGACACACTGGGGGAATCCCACGCTGCGGACGACATCATAGGGTCAGTCTCCCAACAACCATAGCCTCGACCGACACCACCTGCCGTTGCACCACAACCAAGCAACACTGCTAATGTTTCTTACCAAAACCAAGCTCTGGACTATGCTAGAATGATGTCCCAGTACGAAGCAACAACCTCTTATGCACAACCTGCGCCACCACAGTAGGCTCAGGCCATGGATTGGCCAACACAACAATATGTGGGGAAAATGCCCACATTTGTGGCACCACCACCCCCACAAATATACTATGCACCACCAGTGCAACAAGTTCAAGCCCCCGCCCCTGCTCCACCCGATCCATTGGGACAAGTGTTCGCACAACAAAATCGTCCCAACTAGCTTTCCCCCAACAATCAACAAGGGAAAGCTAGAAACAACTAGCCCTGCAACCAAGGAAATAACCAATAGCAGGGAGGCAGTCAGCAACTGAACCCTCCCAATAATGCCGCGGCTAATCGGCCAGCCCAAAACCCCCCATGACAGAATGCACCAAGATGCAACACTCCGTTGCACACAAACCAACCTTGTACACTCTGTGATGTTTATGGGCATTACACATTTGAGTGTCCCCTCATGGCTTGCGCTAAGCAGGCCATTCAAAATGAGGCCCAACAGGACGCCAATTCTCCCAATCAAGCCCAACCCAACCAGGCACCACAAGGACCTCCTCCCATGGTGCTTCAAAACCCACTACCTGTCCAAGGATTGGAGGCAACCGCTCCCCCTCCCCAGGCCAATCCCAACGCTCTGGGGGCACCGCCCACGACCAAAAACAGGCGTTCACCACCTGCTAGCCATGACCAGTGAAGAGGTCAACTTACGGACTAGACAAAATCAATACGGTACCACCACCAAACCTACTGACCCATCAGCAGCATCCACGTCTAAGAAAACCAACATACCTCTCCAGTTACCCCCATTCCTGCGCCCCCCTATACGCAGAATTGCCAATAATGCTACAACTAGAGTTGCAGTCAGCTATAGCATTGTGGATGATTTGGCCCAAACGCCAACTGCCATGTCTATTCTTGAGGTACTTAAAACATGCCCAACGCAGCGGGAAGCCTTACTAGCCGCTCTAGGGGCAATAGACCCCTTCGACTCCAAGTTAATCATGTTTGACATAGAGAACGGAGAGCCACGCATGCCCTCCACTATCACCTTCCAAATCCCAGTGTCCATCCAGAAATTGGTTGTGCACCGATGCATAGTGGATGAGGGGGCATTCACGTGCGTCATGTCTACCTTGGTTTGGTAGAAGCTTGGATCGCCGATTCTGCAACTGTCCTCCATGACTTTGCGGGCTTATGATGGACATCCCGCCAAAGCCCAAGGAATCCTCCCCCATGTCCCCATCACATTAGCTGGGTAGACAGTCCTAATCGACATCAAAGTTGTCAATGCTCGACTGGAATACAACCTCCTCCTTGGGAGGAGTTGCATGTACACCATGTGAGCTGTCGCGTCAACTGTCTTCCGCCTCATGATGTCCCCCCACGAAGGGAAGATTATGACGGTTGAACAGCTCACCTACCATGATCCACAAGGGTTTATAGTGCCTGCCAACGTTATCCCTACCATCACCACCACTGAGCCGCAAGGGGCAACCACACATGCTAACGTCATCCTTGCAACCAACACTATGGTTGAAAACACACCAGCCTCCCCACTGTTGAATGTGGGCCCTGGTTTGTTTACTGATCCCACCATGACGACTCCTTTATTTTTGGTGTCACCACCACCAACACAAAAGAAAACTGCGGACTTGTGCATGGTCTCATCAAGCACCGCTGCACCCAAACAGAAACCGCAGTTGCAGCCCCAACCACAACCACAACAACGTCCGCATCCGCAATGCCAACAGCAGCCGCAACCATAACCACACCCCCACTTGCAACCAGCTGGGAGTTATGTGGGCTCATCTCCAGTCCATACAATTCTCTTCCTCTTTCCCCCACCTGATGTCATGAGCAAGCTGGTCATGGCCACCTTAAGCCTACCCAACTTTACATTGGGGATCCCAGTGTGGTATCTCGATCCACTAGCTCAACCAGCAATTCCCTAGGTTGTTTTAACCCCGGTGCAACCTATTGCGGTTGAGTCTCACCCCCCACCTGGTCCACATAAGCCAACCATTGCACCTGCACCTGCACCGCCCCAACCCAAAAGGGATAGGGGAAAGAACACCAAAGCCACCGCAGAACCATGACAAGTCCCACCTTGTGCCATCTGTGAACAATAGGGCCATCCAACTCAGAATTGCCCTGAAATCCCAGTGATCCATACGCATCTGGATGCCATGGATATGAACAAAAACATCCCCATGGTTGAAATCCCAACCGTGCCACTAGTCACGAACAAGGCATTAAGGAAAAACTATGCTTGCGCCCTTTGCGACTTGTATGGACATTACTCCCACCATTGCCAAGACCTACCCGAATTTCGAATGGCTCTGGCTGACCTCCGTCACCATTCCCTTGAGTCTGAGATCACCTTGATTGAAGAAGTTCACCCACCACCACCTTCTTCAGACACCATGTCCATCTACATGATGTCCAGTTCCACTGACCCGCTCATCTCCACCGACGGTCCATTAGACCTATCACTTCGTTGCTTCAACAACGATGAGGAGATACTTGAAGCTCTGACCGCCCTGGAATACCCATGGGACGACATGCACCATCGCTCGTTCTTCCTCCCGGAAGAGCTTGTGTCGCAATCCGACCAGTTTTCTGTGGAGACCAAATATTTCATCCATGGGAAGGTTGACTGGTTCAAGAACCCAATCCCAGAACCGATGCCTTTGAAGAAGGGAACATGGCAAACATTTCACCACAATTAAAATTGACATCTCAACCAACTCTGAGATCGTTGAAGAAATCATGCTGGGGGTATCTTGCTCCCTGAAAGAGGTCGATGCCTACACCACTCTCTTCCAAGAATTCCGTGACATATTCTCCTGGTCATACACTGAAATGCCCAGCTTAGATCCATCCATCATGGAACACCACATCGACACATGGCCTGATGTGGCACCCGTCCGCCAGAAGCAACGGCCTATCCATCCATCCAAAGTGGCTGTGGTGAAAGCCGAGATAGAGAAGCTGCGCACAGCGGGATTCATTTATCCCATTGCATACACAACTTGGGTTTCTAATCCTGTTCTCATGAATAAAAAATAGGGTACCATTCGTGTTTGCACAGACTTTCGCAATCTTAATGGGGCATGTCCCAAAGACAACTTTCCCACTCCGTTCATCGACCAGATCATCGATGCATGCGCCGGACATGAGGCCTTCTCCTTCATGGATGGATTTTTCGGCTACAACCAAATCCAAATCCGGAAAGAATACCGTTACAAAACAACATTCACAACCCCATGGGGCACATTCGCCTACCGAGTCATGCCCTTTGGCCTCAAAAATGCTGGAGCCACCTTCCAGCACGCCATGACATATTGTTTCCATGATTTAATTCACATCATCTTGGTCTACTTGGACGATCTCACCGCTTGATCATGAAAACAAGCACAACATATAGATGACTTGCGGCAAGTCTTTTTACGTTGCTGCATGTACAACATCTGCCCGAACCCCCTCAAGTACGTTTTCTATGTCCTAGCAGGCCATCTACTCAGATTTATCGTCTCCCACAAAGGTATAATGATAGATCCCCTCAAAGTTCAGGCCATCCTTGATTTTCCTTCCCCAAGAACTCGGCACCAACTACAAAGCCTACAAGGCAAGGACAACTTCCTTTGTCACTTTGTGCCAGAGTACGCAACAAAATCCTATGGATTCATCTGCCTGCTCTGCATAAAAATCCCCTTTGTGTGGGATCAGCAAGGACAAGAATCGTTCGAGGCACTCAAACAAGCCCTGGCTTCTGCACCATTACTCTCACCACCAGATTTCACTCGACTTCATCCTTTATGTGTCGGCCTCTAAAAATGCCATTGTTGGAGTCTTGGTCCAAGAAGACGATGCTCACCATGAGCACGTGATTTAATACATTATTCAGAAGCTAATAAGACCCCCATTATGATATTCACTAGAGGAGAAATTATCCCTCGCCGTCATCTTCTCGGCTCAAAAATTGCGCCACTACATCATTGCCAACCATACTAGTGTAGTGGCTGATTCAAACCCAATGCGGTACCTCTTAAGCTGCCGCCTTCTACAAGGTCAAGCAGCCAAGTGGGTAGTCATCCTCCAAGAGTTTGACCTAGAGTTTGTGTCTCCAAAAAGCATGAAGGAACTCGCACTGGCCACACTCATGACCGATTTGACCCCATTAACCGCATCATCACCCCCCAAGGATGATCTCCCTGATGATTTCCTATTCATCATATCTACTGATGACCCATGGTATGGGGACATCCTTCTCTATTTACGAATGCAAAATTTCCCAGCGCACTTCAACCGTGAGGATAGGCGACGCATCCGACATCAAGCCATTCGCCACTTGCTGATTGGAGATGTTCTGTATCGTCGGACATTGATACCATCTTACGTCGTTGCCTCACCCGTGACAAGGCTAAGAACATCCTCAATGACAGTCATAGAGGAGCCTATGGTGGTCACCTTTCAGGCCTAGAAACCGCCCAAAATATTCTATGCATTGGCTATTTCTGGCCCTCCATCTTTTCTGATTGCATAGAGGCAGTCAAACATTGCCGCAGCTATCAACTTTTTTCCCCAAAGGAAAGAACCCCCCCCGCACCATTACATCCTGTAATCACAGTCGGGCCCTTCTGCAAATGGGAAATTGACTTCATGACCATCAACCTCGTTTCGGCTAATGGCCACAAGTACATTATCATGGTAGTCGATTACTTCACCAAGTGGGACAAAGCCATGCCCACATTCGATTGCAAAGCTGAAACCACAGCACGTTTCTTCTTCAACCATGTTATTACATGGTTTGGTGTCCCCAAACAATTAGTCTCAAATCATGGGGCACACTTCCAAGACACTGTATAGGTTGAATTATCAACCAGGTTGAAGTTCGAACACCAGTACTCATCATCCTACTATCCCTAAGGCAATGGCCAAGTTGAAGCGGTCAACAAAATCATCAAAACAATGCTCCAACGGATGGTAGGAAATCACAAAACCAACTGGCATCACATGCTATTCTTTGCCCTATGGGCTTATCGCACATCCACAAAAACCGCAACTGGTTTCACCCTTTTTCTCCTAGTACATGGAGTTGAATCAGTGCTCCCTATAGAGTGCCAAATCCTATCTCTTCGCCTCGCGGTGGAAATCCTTCCTGATACTTCACCTTTAGAAGAACGACTCCTCCAACTCAAGCAAACCATAGAAGACCATCGAGCTTCCCTCCAAGCCATCGAAGCAGCAAAAATGTGATCAAAGATCCAATATGACTCCCATGTCTACCCTCGCACCTTCAGTGAAGAATATATGGTTCTAGTCTACAACTAACCCAACGATAAATTGGGTAAATGAAAGTTCGAATCAATGTGGTATGGCCCATACTTCATCCACTGTTGCCTCGGAAAAGGGGTATACACCCTCATTGACTCTGATGGACAACTCTTGGAGAACCCCCGCAATGGGCTCTACCTCAAGAAATTTTACGCTTAAACATCACCAATGAGTCACTTCATTTTCTTTTTTCCTATTTTTCAGCAAAAATCAAAGGCAGCACCATCAGCTGCTAGTCAAAGGTCACCCGGAACCTATTCGAGACACCTCTCACACCTCCTGGCTCAAATTTATCTTTATGAGACCATTGTCTCATGTTTAATTAGTCAAATTTGGGACCATTTCCCACAAGTCACCTCGATTCATGAGCCATGACATGACGATGCGAGTGTCTACGGACCGGTACTCGTATCACACTTCCTAACCGCTACTCATGCAAGCTGTCGGGCCGTTGCCTGTAAGGATTGTACTATACTTTTATTTTTGTGTTTATAATTGTCTTTTTTCACTGCACCTTACGCAGACATCTGGACCATCGTCCACAAAACCCTTTGTTTTTCTTCCATGTATTTGACATAGAAGTGTCCTTGGGCCACCACTCGTTAAGGAATGTAATTTTAGCTTTTATTTTGTATTTTTAACACATAGATTGTCTTTTCTTTTTACCACACCTTACGTGGACCTCTGGACCACTTTCCACAAAACGATTTCTTTTCTTGCACGCATTTTGCATATAAGTGCCCCTGAACTTGCACTCACATCGCATGTAGTCAAGTTCGTCCACTGCAACACACACACATGCTCTCCTAACTTCTGTCCGAGAGCCACCTCGATTTGCGTGCCTCTGCCGCACCGACTCGTAGGCCTCTACCGCGATATATCCCATGCATGTATTAGTATGTTTGAGAGCCTTCTACTCCATCCATACTACGTGGATGACCTTTGGACCTCTTTCCACCGTCCCAACATGGGGCACCACATGTGCCACCATCAGTTGACCACATTGGAGTTTCGTTTAAGCTCTTTTCTAACTCCTTAAAACAATGAAAAGATCGTCGAGCATAGCTGCTTCCTTTCCCGCCCGCTAAAGTATATGAAGGGGTGTCTACATCGTGTCATTTACGTCCTTTTGCGAACCATGTAGACCATTTCATGAAAGGGACCTCCTTGGCACACTCAAGCCAAGACCGTTCCCCTTTGCATACTTTTATGCTTTCTCGGGTAGAGGGGCTGCACTTTATGAAAAAGCTCACCACCGGTTGTCGTTAAGCTCTTTTCCAACCGTCTCAACAATAAAATATCACTGAGCAATCTTGGTTTCGTTCATGCTCGTAAAAGTATTTGAATGACCGTCCAGTCAGTATAGGTTTAACCTTTTCCGGCCTAATTGGACTACCAACGGTAAAGATGTATCTCATCCCCTCCAGGATGGGCAAACTCTCCTATGTATACTTTTATCCTTTTTTGGGCACAGGAGACTACCAACAAAAAAGATCCCCCACTAGAGTCTTCTTCATGCTTTCAGACTCTCTAAAATTTAAAGCACCATCGAGCATTTACCTTCTCGGGCTCGCCAAAAATCTACGAGATCGTACCACAATGGTGTCCCTAGACACCACCCCACAGAAAACAGTTTGGTAGCATCCCCACATTGGGTCACCTTTGTTCAGAGTACTCTGCAATGTGTCTTCCTTGGATCCCATCAGTATCAAAAGTGTCCACCTCCTCCAAGTATTTCCCATATGTAGCGACATTCCCGGTATTACAGCTATGATCCCATACCCATGAGTCAGTTTCAATTGTTGCCTGGTCCGCCCTGCTGTCATACTCTGAACAAAGGAAGTTTGAGTCTCCCACTCCCCCCCTGTCCCTTTTCAGTTTTTTCCCTTCCCTCACCTCCACCCCAATTCAGTGAGTCAGTCCGCAGATTGCTTCACACCTTTTGGTTATTCCTCGTGCTCCTAGTCAAGGAAACATCATTGCCTTGACTAGGGGCAGGCCTCCCTCTGTCGACGCCAACACACATATTCCAGAGGATAGACCTAGAGGTCCCTATACCTTGGTTTCATTTACATCATTGATGAGTTCCTTGGACCACTTGAGAGGAGTCCTTAGTGCCTCTTGAGATGGTTGTTTCTCACGTGCTCGATTTCAACTCCATCATCGCACCGTTGAGATTCGTACAGGGTTTGTTCCTCATAGTACTTGTTTGAATACCCCGGATGTCACCCGACTCTAGCACATTGGTGAGTCCACTCGAGGGACCTAAACAGGTTATGTCCCTTGTGATTTCTGGGTTGCGTTGGAGACAGTGATCAGAAGCCCCAATAGTGCTTCGATATACCTTTATGATTGATACAACATACTTGTACCATAGAGACTCCGACTCTCAATCAGCGAGTCCACATAGCTATGTACTAGATCCAGCAGACTGTAAGTCATGAAGATATAGCATTCCATGAGAATTCCATGGGTCCAATGTACCAGATCAGTATTGTATTCAGTCTCACATGGAGGAAACCATTATTGTAACATTAGTTGTATAGGATCGGCTCTTGTATTGCAGAGCATAGATCAAATGATTCTTTTGACATTGTCATGAGCATGGGGATTCCCGCCTCATCCATACACATGTCACACATTTATTGTATCTCACCCATTGATGGGAACCAAATTAATACAAAAACCAAAAGCCACCATGCCCCAGCCCAGGAAGCACCACCTCTCTACAGTAAATCCTATGATGTCCATCGGCCATATGTTGAGCTCTTGCCCTCACACATCAGGGGGAAATCTGTTAACCCAAAAATCCCCCACATACCTCTCTATGGACGACACCACCCAAGGACACCATCTCACAACACTCATTTCACTCCATAAGACCTTCCATTTGACCCCCACACCTCCAAAAGAGCCAAAGGATGAAGAAAAGGGCTAAAAACCCCCAAAAGAGCCCAAAATATCCCCCTAGGAGCTAAAGCGCTCAAAAAGGGGCTAAATTTAGGGCAGAAGGGGCTAAAGCCCTGACCAAGGGCTTAAAACCCTAAAATCCCTTGGAAAAACTAGAAAAGGAGGGTGGGGGTCACTCTCAAAACACTCCTCCCTTGCCTATTGTTATGCTTCCCGTGGATGCTTTGAGACCTTTGCCTCTCAAACCACCCACACTCCCTCTCCTCCATATTCATCCCATCAAGCCATTGCTTCCCAACCAAGAGAGAGGTGCTCCCATGAACTAGGGCATGGTGGCCCATTTCCACCCAAGTGAGGTATAACATTTCTTTTCATGTTTGTTTAATTGTTTTTGCTTTCTAATTGTTATTTTTATTTGCAGGTTCTATTGTTGACATTGTTTGCAGGTTTGCCATTGTAGTAGCTTAGGTTTCTTGCAGGTTTCAAGGAGGCATAACCCTAACCCATTTTCTGCAGAGGGGTTCACAATGGCTTCATCTCCCTCTTTCTTTTTTGTTATTAGCTCATAGTTTAGTCTAGTTTTAGTTTTCTGTCACTAGATTAGCTTAGTTTATTTTACTGTTCTGTTTATGCTATTTTACCTTTCGTTTTTTCCTGTTTTCTAAGAGTAGGAACCTACCCTTGTGCCCTATAGGCACAAGGGAGCCATTCTTGCTCCTGTAGTGAGGAGAAATCCTCACTACAATGGCCACAAGTGCACCCATCAAATATGTGTCCTTTGCAAGTTTAATGTATTGGTGCAGCCATCACATCCATGTTTGTCGCAAGTGTGCCAAACATGTGCACCTATAGTGCAAGTGTGCTTGGTATGCACGCTCATCACAAGCATACCTAAAGTGCATCACAAGGAAGTTCTATCCAAGAGAGAGAAATACAAGTTCACTGGGGAAAATAAAAAGAAGATGAAAAATACATGTTATCTTTGGGTTTTCCACCTTTCTCTAACATTGTGCTAAGTGACGAATCTATACATAAGAAGTTGTTGGGTTTTCTCCCTTTTGGTTTCCCAGGATAAAATTATCTATGTCTCTCTTGTATGCTGTGTTTGTCTATCTTGTAGTGATCCTAGTGCATTAGATTAAAGTGAAAACTCTAACATGGTATCAATATCCACCCTGAAAGAAGTCACTATGCAGCTGCAGAAACTAGGGATTCCAAGATACACCACTTTTCTCCACAAACCTTCCATAAAAGA
The DNA here is from genome assembly GCA_001517045.1 of Pseudotsuga menziesii. Taxonomy (NCBI): domain Eukaryota; kingdom Viridiplantae; phylum Streptophyta; class Pinopsida; order Pinales; family Pinaceae; genus Pseudotsuga; species Pseudotsuga menziesii. The sequence goes on along the minus strand of LPNX010751939.1, from coordinate 196,068 downwards.
GGGTTAGGTTAACTCAGCTCAAGGAGGCGCATCTTTTGGTGGAGAAAGATTCTAGTTTGAAGAACTTTCAATTTTTAACTACGAGACACTATCTGAAAGAACTATAAAATCAAGGTTTTGGAGATTTCCTCCACAAAACTTGAAAAAAGACACTAGTGGACAACTTGCCTCAAGGAGGTGCATCTGTATATCCAGGTAGAATTTCAAGATTTCAATTTTAAAAAATTAGGGTTTCTCTATCAAACCCTTGGTTAGCCAGTCCAAGAAGCAGGTTGGGCACCTCAAATCGGTAAGATATAGAGTCTTTCTTATTTCCATTTGAGGTTCTCATATCAAAATGATGAATCACACCAAGCTTGAGGATAATCTTGAGGGAGTTGAAAACTTCCGAGCATGGAAGTATATAATATCTCTTATTTTAGAAGAGAATGACTTGGACAAGTATGCCATTGAGGAGGTTCCAGAACTAGAGGGAGAAGAGGCCATGGCTACTCACAAGAAGAACATGATTAGAGACAAGAGGATTATTTCAAACTTCATCAAAGATCATCTCATCCCTCATGTTTCTTCTTTGAATAATCCCAAGAAGATGTTTGATGCTTTGACCAAGCTATATGAAGGGAAGGACATCAACTGAAAGACAACCTTGAGAAATAAACTTAAGAATGTGAATATCCAAGACTTAGATACCATACAATCCTACTTCTCAAAGGTCCGTCGATCAAATCAAGGAGTAGATTGAAGCCATTGAAGAGAATGTTGAATAAAGAGAGATCATGATGACCACTTTGAATGGACTTACAGAATCATGTGACTCTTTCATTTGTGGAATATGTGTCAAAAATAAACTTATCAAGTTTAGGAAATTATGGGAAGATTGCACCCAAGAAGAAGCTTGTCTAGTATCAAGAGAAGATAAGATAGAGATGATAATGATCAAGCCCTAAAAATTCATAAAAACAAGCCTTAGAAGTAAGCAGGATGATCACCCTCATAAAAGGCCTAAAAGATTCCAAAATAATCATAGATCTCAAAGGGAATATTCATGTTTTAGATGTTTCACATGTGATGAGAAAGGCCACTTCGCAAAATACTGCCCTAGAAACAAAGGATCCACAAGGAAAAACAAGAAGAAGAGATATCATACTCATATTGATGAATATGATGAAAAAAGGAAAAGAACAAGATAAGATTTTTCAAGTCACGAGGAATATGTGATTTGATCCATAAAGATTCAACCCATGAAGATGAAGATCATGCTCTATGGAACTAATTTGAAGAAGAACCTCTTATCCTTTTCAACATTGGATATGAAGGGATGGAATCATGAATGAAGAACTAGTATAGAGTCCCATATGACCTATGGTGTAAAGAATTGCTCAGTATTTTCAATCATGAGAAAAACAAACACAAGTACTCAGAATCAGACAATGGAATAGAGCACACTTTCAGAGACTCTAGTAATTTATGCAAGGAGACAATGATCAAGAGGGAGTCTACAAAACAAACAAAGATAAGTGTTTAAATTATCATTTCCTATTTACCTAGTTGCCTAAATGATATTGTTTAGTTGTGTACATATTTATGTTCAGTTGATTTAGGAAATGTATTATTCATATTAGAGTGTTTGCATTCATGAAAAATATACTACTAATATGCATGTGATGGGTAAGTGGCCTATGGTTTTGTACAACATTCCATCGCTACTTATCTAGAATTAAGCCTCTTTGATGACATGTTGAGTGTAGTGCAAGCTCTTGATTATGATCTGGTAGAGATGAAAGGAATCTAGAAAGTTACCATATGCATACGAGATATGGATCAATGCTTTAGCATTGATAGTTGCATCATTGTGCGTCATATGTCTGTATGCATAAGAGTTTGTCATTGTTAATATGTTTTTAAAATTATAAAATGTTTCTAATCATGCAACCCAATTTGACTTGTAGGAAAGATCGTGTGCAATCACCTACAAGTAAAGAAGGACAAGACTTGTTCCGAAGAACAAGTGAATATGGTTCAACCATAACACTCAAAGAAGATTCACTCACCTACCTAGAAATAAAGGTATGAATTAAATCATATCTAAAAGGTGTTGCATGGACGATGGTTTAGGGTAATGATAGTAGGGGCTCTATGTTTTGTTGATTATGAATTCCTCAACTAAGATTTAATATAGTAAATGAAGAGGAACTTGAAGCTCTGAGGGTTAGATACACAGTGATGTAATAAAGAGATTCAAAAGAAAATGAGAATCATGATATGATTGATCCATAGAGACCGATAGACCCACCTCGAGAGGTGAACACATATAAGAGAATATAAACTTGGGAACACGAGATGATCTAAGATGAAGAAAAATATGCTGCTCCAAATGAGACTTCTAGAGAAAGAAAGAGGACTCAGATGCACTTCAGTTATGTGGAATTGTTGTGTGACATCATTGATGTAGAGCCTTCCAACTATAAAAAAGCAGTCGAGAAGAAAGTTTGAAAGGATGCTACGATCGAAGAGTACCATCCGATCATGAAGAATGATGTTTGAGATGAGGTTTCAAGACATGAAGGGAAGTCTATAGTGTCTTCCAAGAGGATCTATAAGATCAAGCATGCAACAGATGTAAACATCGATAAATACAAATCAAGGTTTATGGTTTCTCTTAGAAAGAGGGAGTCGATTATGGCGGGACGCTTGGTCCATTGACCAACCACACTTCTTCACTAAAGTAGATGATCTGAAATTTCAGGATCTTTTTTTAACCATTAAAAATTGCATGTGAAATTTGTATGTTAATAACTCATAAACAAACTTAAAATTGAAATTTTAAATGCTTAAACACACACACATAAGCAAATAAATAGTAAGCAAACCATGAATTTGAAAGAAAAGAATTGGTAACATAGTTCACCCCTTGTGGGCTATGCCTCCAAGCTATTTCCAATGAGAAGATCGATCTTATTAAGTATTCAAAGCTTACATTAATGGGTTTATGGAACCACTTCTATTTTTTGTTAGTCACCAACAAAAAAAGATAGCACCACTGCGATCCTCTCGAAATTTTGATAAAAGTGATTATAAACTCGACCAGGTTTTCCTAAGGCCTCCTCTAGCACGTAAATTGAGACAACCCTCTGTCCCACCTGCATAGAATGTAATTACCACCTCAAGATCCATGCACATTAATGAAAATTATGCCTCAATATATGTGCCAAAACATTGGTGCTGAATGACCTTTTTTCATGGCTCTAGTTAGTGTTTAAATAGTGGTTTTTTGGCGCATATTAGAGGGCCACACACCCTTTTGGAGGCACGATATCCTCCTTAAATTTTTAAAAATAATATGCTACATCCCAAACAAGGGATTGGAGGTGTCCTGTTGGTAAAATGTTGTAATATGGGGTAGAGGTCTCGAGGTTAAACCCACGGGCCTCTCCCCATTTAATGTTATTATTATAATGCTTCAACAATGGCTCATTTCTTGGTGTGTTGACTCTGTTGTATTGTGTTGTATCATGACCTGACTTATGTGTTGTCTCTATTATATTGGTTTGTGACCTATGAATGGATTATGTGTTGTATTCATTGTATTGGGTTGTAACCTGCCTCAATTTTGGCATATGGGTCTGTGACTTATCCCTCGACCCCCCCATTTTCTAAATGAAACTCTATTCAACTCCATTTATACAAACTGAAACCTATACATGTTAAGACCCACCAGACAGAGATATGGATAGCGGAGCACTATGGAGGTGCAGGTGGGATGGAGGTCACAGGTTTGATCCTCCTCGACTCCCAAATTTTTGGTAAACTATGTAACAAGGTGCTAACATGGATTCCACATGGAAGGACTTTATTGGTCCACCTCCTCCTGCCACATCATCAACCTTGGACACATTTTTATCTTCCTTCCTACCACATCACCTATTCCTATCCATATGGAACCTTGTGGTGCTGCCATGTGGCATTCGTATCTGACTATACCTACCACATGGCACCCTGTGCGTGTGCCACGTGGCCCCTTTTTGCCATTTTTACCACATTTTTGTCGAGATTTCAAAACTTGATAACTTCTTCATCCAAAGTTAGTTTCGCATGAAACAAATGTTTTTGGAAATATAATGATGAGATATTTACACTTGTAATATTTAATTCACTTTTTAAATACTTTTATTATGATCAAAATTTGAGATCCTCCTAGATTAAACCTTCCCACTAGGAAGATTTTGGGCCACCAAAAGCATGGAATCATTCAGGAAATAGGTGAGGGTACATATCTCTCACTCTTCTGGCCTTTAGCCACCTTGGTTTTCTTAGATGTATTCCTTTCATACCCACATGAATAAATACCGTGTCACCTCTTCATTAATATATGACCTTCCCATCAAGTATTACATCTTCCTGAAGTTCATTGAGATATTCAGGAGCAAAGTCATCCAATGAAGTTGCTTGAACCTGTATATCTTGGTCTAAAATCATAGTAGGATCATACAGTTTCAAGTTTTCCACATTAACAATGGAATACATTTACATAGAAGAAGGAAATTCTAGCTGAAAATCATTATTACTGACTTTATCGAAAATTGTAAAAGGTCCATATGTGATAGGATTCAAATTTATACCTTCACCTTGGAGTCGATATTTGTTGATATGAAGCCATAATCTATCACCAATATGGAAATGATTATCTATTTGATGCTTTTCATTTTGTTGTTTGTACTTGGACTAACTTAATTCCAACTTTTCCTGCACTGCTTGATGAATTAACTAGATCTGCTGAATAAACTTCTGATCTTTATCCACATCAACCTGTCCACATCCACTGTATATTTACCAAAAACAAAGCCTAAAGGAGACTTTGGAAAGTACTCAGAACATGTCTCAAATGGTGACTTACGAGTTGAAGAGTGCATAGATCTATTGTAGGCATGGTGAACATAATGCAACTGTTCATCCCAAATCTTAGGATGATTAGCACAATAACCTCAAAGAAGATGTACAACAGTTCGGTTGACCACTTCAATTTTCCCATAGGTTTGTGGATGAAATGTCGTGCTTTTCTTCAGATTTGTGTCCATAATTTCTCATAAATATGACCAAAATTTCCCAAGAAATCGAGAATCTCGATCAGATATAATAGAAGTAGGAAGTCCAAAATAGACCCATACATTTTGAAAGAACAAATGAGCAGTCATCTTAGTTTTGATTTGCTTTTTACAAGGCATACATATGAACATTTTTTTGAATCAATCCAAAACAACATATAAATAATCATGTATTTTTCTAAACATTGGTAAACCTCCTACAAAATCCATTGAAACACTTTCCCATGGACGAGAAGGAAATAGAAGTAGAGTGTACAAGCCTAACTTCCTATTACTTAGTTTACTTGTTGCACACATGACACAACCTTTTACATATTTGGACACTGTATCATTCATTCGAGGCCAATAAGAAAACTTTTGTAATTGTGCTATTGTTTTTCCTACTCCAAAATGTCCTGAAATGAGAGAAGTATGATCTTTTCTTATTACATGCACTCTTTCACTTTGTGGAATACAAATTTTACCAAGATGATACAAAAACTTGTCATTGATATGATAGTTCAATTCTTCCTTTTGATATCCATGCCTTAGTGATTCATATACTTCTTTAAAGTCTTAATCCTTAGTATATTGTGCAACATAACTTGCATGCACTAGAGGACTTTGTTGAATGACAATAGAAGCATTTGTTGGAGGTCTAGATAATGTATCTTCAACTTTGTTCTGAATACCTTTCTTATACCTAATAACCAAATGAATTTGTTGTAGAAAACCCATCCACCTGAAATTCCTTGACTGTTGTAGCTTAGTTTGTGATTCTAGATATTGTAGTGGTTGATGATCAATATGTATGATTGTTTTTTTACCCATTAGTTAATGTTTCCACTTCTTTACACATTGTACTAATGTATACAACTCTTTGTCATAGATTGGATAGTTGAATATAGTTTTAGAAAATTTTTCAGAATGATAACATATTGGTTTCTTATGTTGAATTTATACTACCCCCATTGCATAACCACTAGCATCAGTTTCTATCTCAAATGGTTGTTGTAGATCTGACAATGAAAGAAATGGAGCTATGCTGATATTTTATTTTAGTGCGTCGAAGGGTTTTTGTTCCTTTCCTTCCCATTGAAAGACTTTGTTCACGTTTTTCAAAGCATGTAAAGGGGAATCTATGAAGGAAAAGTTCACAATAAACTTCCTCTAGTATTTGGATGCTCCCAAAAATATTCTTACATCAGTTACATTATTTGTCTTAGGCTAATTTAGAATGACCTCCAATTTAGAGGGATCAATCTTTAGTTCACGACCCCTATAATGTAACCTAGATAAACTAAATATGTCTTTCCAAACTCACATTTGGACATATTTAGGTATAATTGTTCCCTTACAAGTACATCCAATACCTGTTTTACATGCTTGACATGCTCTTCCCAAGTTCGACTGAAAATCAAAATATCATCTAAGTAGACTATGAAAAAGTCATGAATGAAGGGCCTAAACACATCATTCATCACCCTCATAAATTTGCGGGCGCATTACAAAGATCAAAGGGCATTACCATCCATTCATACAATCCTTGTTTAGTTTTTGAAAGCAGTCTTCCAAATATCATTTTCATGAATACATATTTAATGATAGCCACTTCGTAAGTCTAACTTAGTGAACAATATTGCATTCTTAAGATGATCTAAAAGGTCATAAATTCAAGGAAGAATATACATGTTTTTTATTGTGATTCTGTTCAGTTCCTTATAATAAACACACATACGCCATGTGCCATATTTCTTTGGCACCAAAAAAATTGGTGAACCACACGGAGAGGAACTTGGCCGAATGTCCCCTCTCTCAAGCAATTCTTGAACATGTTTCTTTATCTCTTCATTTTCAATAATGGAAGACCTATACATACCATTATTAGGAAGAGGTGTATCTTGATGTAAATGAATTTCATGTTGAATTCATCTTTTAGGAGGTAAACCTTTAGGTTCTTGAAACAAAATATCATAATTAGATACTACTTTAATCAAGTCCTTTTTAAGTTTTGGATCACAACCTTTAAAATATTCAGTTTGTTCAACATCCTTTTCTTTTACTATCATTAAACAAAGCTCTTACTTGCATTTACCAACCTCTTCATTTGATTTGCAGAAACTAAAGAAATAACAGTTTTCATGTGATGTACAGGAATGATATATTCAATACCATATCTAGTAAGTTGATACATGCTATCCTCGTAAAATATATCCTTCCTATCATACAAATATGGACTACCCAATAAAATACCACAAGTATCCAACGGGACCACATCTATATCTACTTCATCAACAAATACATAAGTAATGGAAAACCTAAGTCTACAATGTTTAGTAAATTGCAATTGTGCATTATCACATACCCATCCAAGTGGATATGGTTTAGGGTGTAACTTAGTTTCCAGATGTAATTTCTTAACTATTTCTTCTCAAATGAGGTTTTCTTGTGATCCACTATAAAAAATAGTATCAATTTCTGTATTAGAGATTACTCTAATATGAAATAAATCACTCCTATTTATTTCATCAATGACAGTTTCATTCTTTGAAATGGAAGTAGAGGGTTTTCTACCTTGAATGCTTGTAGAAACCACCTTAGTTTCATCCCCAAAATCTGATCCCAAATCATGTTGGATTGCTGCTGCAATAGTCTTTTTGTCTTATTTATTTCGAAACTTCTCAGGATTAAGCTAGGGATGAAGTTTCTAACATTTGGAAGCATCATGAACTTTTTTTTGACAATGAGTACATGTTGGGTTTTCTCCTTCTTTCTTCACAGCATTTGTGTGTTTACCTTTTCCCTTATCTTTAAACTTGTTTCCATCTAGTCTGGAAGGTTTCTTGGAAAAGTTATCTTTTGTATTCTTCCCCTTCGTCTCTATGTGAGTTTCTTGAACACATACCTCATCAAGGTTTGTCAGATTAAACATTAATATCATATGACATAAATAACTATGCAATATCCCTATATACTTGAGAAAAGTTTCCTGGGTGTAGAGAGGTATACCATGTACCAATTCTCTTTTCTTGAATTCTTGTGTGTACTCCTACACACTTTGTCCCTTACGTTGCCTCAAATTCTACCAATCCATCATAGCTTGCTGCATTTACCGTAATAACACAACATCTGATAAATAATTTTATTTTTATATAAAATTGTAACAAACCCAAATTTCGAAGTAATATATATATATTTTTTACATCAATCCATACATCAAAATGTTAGCCTCAAAGGAAACATGTTATTAACAATGGAAACCATCTCCCAAATACCAAATAAAATCAACTTCCTCATCCCTAAATACATGAAAGAGAAAGAATACTTAAATCCTTTGTTGTTCTCTATGAAACCCAACTTCCACCTTGCTGTTCATGTGGAAATGGGGTATAAAAAAATATTTATCAAACATCTTCCACGTACCAAAAGAATTAGTACCAATGATTATCATTCATCATTAATAATGGCACATCTTTACAATCATAAGCATAGTGAGGTTCTTAGGTTGATACACTAAAATACATCTTTTGAAGATCAAGAGCATAATTCTCATCATTTCGAAATTAAGTGCAAATAAAATTGGATTAACTTTCTCTTCGTTCATTTACTCTACTAATGGTAATGAAATAATCCACTCTATATACTCACAACCTTAAATAATATTATCTTAACTCTTTTGACAATACCAAAATATTAAACAAGGGATCATTTAAACTTCCAAGTATTTTTCCACATAAAATGTACTTAACCAAATACTTGTTATGTGAGAATATTTCATGACGAGTAGTACCATCACATATCAACAATGAATAACATCTAGTAAACAACAATCACTAATGATAACTGTATGTCTCTTGTATACAAATTCTTATCGTACAAACATACACTTCATGTCCAAATCTCATTCATTGGGTACAATTTAAAAGAATGAGTATTTTGTTAGAAATACATGGTTTGGAAAGCATTAGCTTAGGGCATTTTACAGAAATAAATACACCTAAGATATAAAGAGAAAAACCAATATAAGTGGTTCACTCCGTTCATGGGCTACGCCCACCAAAATATTGTTAATCTTTTTATTATCTTCTCTAATAAAAGGGTTACAATTTCACAATGCATCCACTACTTTTTATTCTTGTCTTTTCCACAAGATCTCTTCAAAGAGAAAAACCAATATAAGTGGTTCACTCCATTCATGGGCTAAGCCCACCAAAATATTGTTAATCTTTTTATTATCTTGTCAGAAACCGCTTTTAAATTACTATTTTAATCTTAACATAAGGCCTCTTTTTTAAACATTAACATTTCCATAAGAAGTAATTCTTGATCTACTTACTTTAACTAACCAAGTGAATATTATAATAAATTACAACTATACAACTAGGTATAGAACTAAGGCTACCCCTCTTGGTTCTATTAATCATACATAATTTAGGAAGGTTTATCATTTCAAGAGTTCATGAATCTAGGGTTATTCGGTCTTACACTTTCTCCACGCATTCCGTAAAGAATACTACACAAAGTAAAACTCTTAGGGTTACGACCCTATCATATAGTGTATAACATATGTAGATTATAAAAAAACTCTTAGGGTTACGACCCTACCATATAGT
>LPNX010751939.1:112117-185245 GCA_001517045.1 Pseudotsuga menziesii | reverse complement strand
TTCTAGAAACCCAATGATCTCTTATTCTTAAAATATTAACAATAGAAAAGATATCAATATAGAACCTAACATCTCACCTCGATGCTCTCTAGCAGTTCTACTTAAGAGCCTAACACCTCCTCTGGGTGCTCACTGGTATCTCTTTGCCTAGGACTAGGAATTAATATCATAGAGCACTCAACAGAGTCTAACACCTCAAAAGAGTGTTCACTGAAAACTCTGTACTAACTTATCAAATATTTCAGAGCCTAATACCTCTCCAGGGTGGTCCATAGCAACTCTACTTAATTCATAACTATTTTGTGTTCAACCATTTCAATATTTCAGTTTGTTTATTTTGAAAATTAAGTATTAGTTTCAAAGTCTTATTACATCTTGTAATTATGCATAATGAGACTAAGTACTTTAGGTGCTCTAGAGCCCAACAAGCTTAACACCAAACCAATTTTCTACTACATTTTCATTAATTGGTTCTGTTTAGTGTATAAAATTTTCTTATAAATTTAAGAGCCTTATAACCCAGGGCGCCCCCTGTGGTCAGCTCAAAAGTTTCACAACTTTTTATTTAATTAATCATAATGACATAAATTTAGAAACATTGAATGCATAAAATATCATAATCATCATTGACCATATCTTTGGTCTAGATCCTATTAACTCCACATCAAACCAAACTTTCAATAATTATGAACATTTCTAATATTCTTGAGACCACTGGCTCAGTACTGTATCCCATGGTATGTTGGCCTCTATCTACTTCTATCTAGACCCACGGTTCAGTCACTCAACACAATACCAACATGACACCCCAAGACATCGGCACGACAGAGCAAGCTCAGTCTGCAACACCTGCGAAGCAGGCGCAGTCTCACCCGAGATATATTAATGGGTAACTGCCAGAACCATGTTTCCGCAGTTGGCGAGGGATTATAGTCCCTTGGAGTGCGGCCGAGGCGCTCGACAAAGACGATCTGATGGAGTCTTTCACTCTGCGACAATGGCACAACTAGGCATCCCATCTCACCTACGTGACACAACAATATTTAGGCCTTAATGACTGACGCAAGGATGCGACGCAACCAACCCCTTGCGCTCTATATATAAATGACTATAGCTACCACTATATAGAAGTTTTATTTAGATATAATATTTTTTAAATATATATAAAAACTTTAACATATTATAATATTTTTTTATATGATTGAATAAAATTTTTAAACTAAAATTTTCAAATATTTATTTTGATATTTAATTAACCTTTTTTTCACATTTCATAAACTAATATATTAATGAAATTAAAAATTGATTTTTTTTTTGTATTAAAAAATATATTTATTGGTTTATTCAAACAAATATGATGATTAATATTTTAATTAGTTGAAATTATAGTAGAGATTTAACAAAGTTTAATAATTTATTTAACCTTTTTATTATTAATAGAAAAAAATGTATTTTATTTTGGTAAAATGTTGTTATTAAAAAAATGCAAATTTTATAAAATCTCTACACAATTTTGATTTTTCTAAATGATAATGACATTTTCTTATGACTTATTATTTATTATTCAATTATTTTCATGTCAAATTTTAACTTTAACTTTTACCTATATAACTATTATATCAAAACATTTTTAATTTATGAAATTAAAGCTATAAATAACTATTAAATTATAACATTTGTAAATTATTAAATTAAACTTAAGTACGTAAAACTATTAAATTAAAATATTTGTATGTAAAACTATTAAATTAAAATATTTTAAATTATTAGATTAAACCATTTCAATTGTTTTAAAGGATGCATGGTTCTTATTGTTTATTATTTATTATTATATAATAGTTATTTGTTTTTGTTTTTAAAAAACTGCATGGTTTTTCTTACTTCGTTGTTTATTATTTATTATTATATAATAATTATTTGTTTTTGGTTTTTAAAAGATCATTGTTCTTCTTACTTTATTATTTATTATTATATAATAGTTATTTGTTTGCATTATTGATTATGATATAATAAAAAGGTAAACTATTATATAATATAATATTTAATTTGTTTTTTTAATATGTTTGTATTATTAATTAATATAATATAATATTCAGTTTAATTTATTTGTTTGTATTTATTATTCTAGGTGGGTTTTTTAATATTATTATATAATAGTTATTTGTTTGTATTATTATATAAAAATAATAAGGTAATTAATTATACATAATTAATTTAATTTAATTTTTATATTTATTATTTGTATTTATTGAGTTATATTTATTTTATTTATTAATATACTTATTTTCTATTTATTTCATTCTTTATTTTTTATTTGTTTTTATTTTTTGATTTGTTTTTAAGCTTGTAAATCATATTTATTTTATTTATTTCCTTATTTATTTGTGATTTGTTTTTACTTATAAGTCATATTATTAGTGATATATTTTTTTGGTTTAGCTGCTATTGTGTTATTATTTGATTAGTTATTATGGTTTACTATTTTTTTTTTGGTTTTCTTATCTCCCTTTTGTTTTATTAGGTTTTTGTTTACTATTATTTATTTTTTCTTACTTGGTTTTCTTAACTCCTTTTGGTTTTATTAGGTTTTTATTTAATTTTATTTTTATTTGTTTTTCTATTTTTAGGTTTAATTTGATGTTTCATTAGGTTTTAGGTTTTTTTTTTCCATTTATTATTAGTAGGGATTCATTTATGACTTCTTCAATTATCCATTCAACATCATTTAAGATTCTTATCTGTGAGGAATTCAACATCATCTAAGATTATTATTTTTGTCCTCATGATGGACCACGCATTGCTGGTCGGAAAAGTCATCTTGTGAATCTGAAAGCCACTTCTAACCATCAATACTCTTTGTAGTTCCTAAAAGTAATTTTAACTAGAAAATAAATTAGATATATAAGATGTTTAAAACTTATTGTTTGAGAAATATTTTTCTCTTTTTGTTCTTCCTTTTGCAATTGCAGTCTATTCCCTCATTTACAAAGAGGGGCTCCAAAGGAGGCATTTGGAAGAATCATTGGCCATCTTCAACCTCTTAAAAAAAAGTGTAATTGAATTTCCTTGTTGCAACTCTTACTATCCAAGGGGGATTCATCTTCTTCCAATGAAAATGGAGGAGCAAGGATGAGGTTCATCTCTACCTCTCATTGTTTTTCATTCACTACTACAATACCAATACAAGTATTCTATCCAAAAGCGGAACATAAAACCTTGAGCTTGCCTTGGGTTTAAAACATTTGTTAACCATGTTTCAAACTCCTAGATAACCCTACCACTTGCATTACATTGATACCATATTTTTGTTTTTGTTCTTGCTACTCTTATGTACTGTACCCTTTGTATACCACTCTTTAAGGACTCTAAAGTATTGATGTAGCTCATGGATCCATGATAGAGTCCTCCAATTCAGTTGAATTAATGTTTGTAGTTCTAATTCCAAAAATAAGGTCTTTGTAATTATATTCATTGTAGTTTGATGCTACCAGTTTGTGCCCTCATGAAGAATGAATGAAAATGACATCACAAGCATGCAAGTTGTTATTGTTGTTTGTGTTTTAGCACATGGTTCATTTCCCTACTATAAACATCAAAGAAACATAATCTTATCTATTGAAGTTGGAGTTCCTCGAAGCCAAATTCTAATATGATTGATGATAATATATATTTGCATTGTGAATGTTAGGGAGACCTTCCTTGATGAGAGTTCGATCTTTGAATCCTCCCTTAAGGACTCAAAGAGTATACTGCAACCATAAAAAATAATTGCCAATTTTGAATCATGGAAAAGCCCTTGTCTTCGAATACTATCACAAAGTGCATCAACAAATCAAGAATGACGATTGTTGAAAACCTACTTAAGAACTTTTAATTTTATTTATTTATTATTATTATTATCACATAATCCATTTATCGAAGAAACCCACTCGCTACTTTACCTCATCCCTTTGATGATACAAAACTAGATTCTTTAGGGCTTAATGCCAAGACAATTGCCAATAATTGGATCATGAACAGAGAAAGCATGCCACAAAGTGGGATTTGAACTAGGATGGGGGAGGATAGAAACTTTCCTCTCGGTGACTTAAGCTACACCTAATCAACAAAATATCCTACATTACTTAATATTAGTGTCTACAAATTATTAATTCATGAAATCCTTTCCTTTAAAGCTAAGTTTAAATATATCTCTACGCAACCACTAAATCCATGAGATGAAACATAGTTGTAGAGCTCGATGACAGTTCTTTGCAATTCAAGTAACTGCAAGTAATAAATATATATATTTCACATAATAAACAATGGAGATGAGGTACAAGTAACCTGTTAATATTAAAGTTAGTGATTAAGAAAATTAGTTTGCAAATTTGATTTATACCCTAATGAGTTTTTAATTTTTTCTGGGTTCATGAATCTGATGAAGTATAAGGAATAATTTATTTTCAACACCCTAGAAACATGAACCAAACTTCTGAGTGTGGGAGTCCTATACAATTAGTAAAGCGGGGATTTTGACCAAATTCCATTTTACAAATGTTTATGATAATTTGATGTTGTTTAGTTTGTAAGCCAAAATGAGAGGAGTTCACATCATGTCCATTCTTTGAAGGAAAGGAAGGTAAAAACAAAGATGATTTCACAACTATTAAAGAAGTCCATATGCAAACTTCATGCTTTGGTATGTTGAGAAAGTGCCTAGAATGAGTAAATGCATCCCTGCATATTGTTTATTGTAATAAGGTCATTGTTATGGATCTACACTTTGCCGAAGTTTTATTTTTGAAACTTGGGGTTTCCCAACTTAAGTTCAACACATAAGGCTTCGTAATACATTGCCTTGCTTTGGTTGTAAGGGCTTGACCAACTTGTGCCTAATATAACTATACTATTACTCTTCACCTAAGGTCTACCCATAAATTTTCCTTATACTACAAAACATCAAATGAAAATAAGTCCTACTCAACCAAGTTCATTTAACGATCATGCATGCATCCAATTGGAGCCTTTAAATTATCCCAATAATACTTATACTTAACAAGATTCAACACTTATCCAATGATAACAATTAACCAACATAATCATCATAAAAAATAGAACAACATTCACACAAATTAAGAAGCAACAATACCTATCCACATGTACATGAAGCACCCAAGCAAAATTCCTTAAACTTTATTTATGAGAAGAATGTTGATAATACAAAACAAGGGAGGGAAACCACCTACCTAACACTCTTTTACAGAAAGTATAATAAACCTAAGGAACATTATCCTTTTGTCAATGCCCAATGGTCTTGTACAAACAAACCCATAAATCTATTGCAGCCTTGCCTCATGTGGGTCTTACTTAACTCTTTGTTTTTCACTCATCCAATCCAAATTCACCCTACTATGAAAAATCCATAACTTAGCACAATATTATAGATCAAATTTAACTTGTGTGAATGAATAAATTCCCTAATGATTATTCTTGAATGCCTTAGCCACTTTGAGGCATCCACTATATTTATGTATTTCCAATATCTTGCAATCCACTCCAAGTCTAAA
The DNA here is from genome assembly GCA_001517045.1 of Pseudotsuga menziesii. Classification (NCBI taxonomy): domain Eukaryota; kingdom Viridiplantae; phylum Streptophyta; class Pinopsida; order Pinales; family Pinaceae; genus Pseudotsuga; species Pseudotsuga menziesii. The sequence continues at coordinate 179,696 of LPNX010751939.1, read as the reverse complement.
TGGACCCAAACGTATGCATCTGACTAAAATGTGCCCTCATGACTTTTCCATTGACATCCATCTCTAATGAAATCATGTCATCTATGCCACACAATCACGATTGTAAGTATGTCAGGTCCCAACTATTGTTGTAAATGTAACTTCAGAATATATTCTTTGTATTATTATTATTATTATGTGCTTTTGATATTACTCCTTTGAGGGATGTTTTCATCCAATTGGAGATGCCATTAATGTAATTGGTCATGTAAGAGTCGAGGTAAAACCTCCGTTGTAAGTCGATGCAAAATTCCCCAAAAGAATAAGTATAAAATGTATTTTTGAGTCTTCCTAGGATAAGTTGGCCTAGTCAAGTAGAGAAGTCAACCTTTTTGGGGAAAAAAGTCACCCAACTAAGGAATATAATTAGGGAGGCGCTCTCCCTCATTTGTACACACAACAATCACAAACAAGTTCTCTCCAAGAGAGATAAAGACAAGTTCATTGGGGAAGAAGAATAAGACACATAAGACATATTACATTTGGGTTTTCTATCTTTGTATGACATTGTAATAAGTGACAAATTTATACAGAAGTAGTTGTTGGGTTTTCTGCCTTGTGGTTTCCTAGGCTAAAATTCTTTGTGTCTCTATTTTATGCTATGCTTGTCTATATTTCAGTGATCCTAGTGCATTAGATTACATATCTAATATATTTGAATCAAAGTGAAAAATCTAACACCAACATGGCCACAAGTGCACCCATCAAATATGTGTCCTTTGCAAGTTTAATGTATAGGTGCAGCCATCACATCCACATTTGTCGCAAGTGTGCCAAACATGTGCACCTATAGTGCAAGTGTGCTTGGTATGCGCACTCATCACAAGCATACCTAAAGTGCATCAAAAGCAAGTTCTATCCAAGAGAGAGAAATACGAGTTCACTGGGGAAAAACAAGAAGAAGCTGCAAAATACATGTTATCTTTGGGTTTTCCACCTTTCTCTGACATTGTACTAAGTGACGAATCTATACATAAGAAGTTGTTGGGTTTTCTCCCTTTTGGTTTCCCAGGATAAAATTATTTGTGTCTCTCTTTTATGCCGTGTTTGTCTCTCTTTTAGTGATCCTAGTGCATTAGATTAAAGTGAAAACTCTAACATGGTATCAATATCCACCCTGAAAGAAGGCACTATGCACCTGCAGAAACTAGGGATTCCAAGATACGCCACTTTTCTCCACAAACCTACCATAAAAGAGGGTTAGTTTAACTCAGCTCAAGGAGGCACATCTTTTGGTGGAGAAAGATTCTAGTTTTAAGAAATTTCAATTTTTTACTACAAGACACTATGTGAAGGAACTATAAAATCAAGGTTTTGGAGATCCCCTCCACAAAATTTGAAAAAGGACACCAGTGGACAACTCGCCTCAAGGAGGTGCATCTGTATATCCAGGTAGAATTTCAAGATTTCAATTTTAAAAAATTAGGGTTTCTCTATCAAACCCTTGGTTAGCCAGTCCAAGAAGTAGGTTGGGCACCTCAAATCAGTAAGATATATTTCTTTCTTATTTCCATTTGAGGTTCTCATATCAAAATGATGAATCACACCAAGCTTGAGGATAATCTTGAGGGAGTTGAAAACTTCCGAGCATGGAGGTATATAATCTCTCTTATTTTAGAAGAGAATGACTTGGACAAGTATGCCACTGAGGAGGTTCCAGAACTAGAGGGAGAAGAGGCCACGACTAATCACAAGAAGAACATGATTAGAGACAAGAGGATTATTTCAAACTTCATCAAAGATCATCTCGTCCCTCATGTTTCTTCTTTGAATAATCCCAAGAAGATGTTTGATGCTTTGACCAAGCTATATGAAGGGAAGGACATCAACTGAAAGACAACCTCCAGAAATAAACTTAAGAATGTGAATATCCAAGACTTAGATACCATACAATCCTAATTCTCAAAGGTCCGTCGAATCAAGGAGTAGATTGAAGCCATTGAAGAGAATGTTGAATAAGGAGAGATCACGATGACCGCTTTGAATGGACTTACATAATCATGTGACTCTTTCATTTGTGGAATATGTGTCAAAAAGAAACTTATCAAGTTTAGGAAATTATGGGAAGAGTGCACCCAAGAAGAAGCTCATCTAGTATCAAGAGAAGATAAGATAGAGATGATAATGATCAAGCCCTAAAAATTCATAAAAACAAGACTTAGAAGCAAGCGAGAGGATCACCCTCATAAAAGGCCTAAAAGATTCCAAAATAATCATAAATCTCAAAGGGAATATTCATGTTTTAGATGTTTCACATGTGATGAGAAAGGCCACTTCGCAAAATACTACCCTAGAAACAAAGGATCCATGAGGAAAAATAAGAAGAAGAGATATCATGCTCATACTGCTGAATATGATGAAAAAAGGAAAAGAACAATATAAGATTCCTCAAGTCATGATGAATATGTGCTTTGATCCATAAGGATTCAACCTATGAAGATGAAGACCATGCTCTATGGACCTGATTGGAAGAAGAACCTCTTATCCTTTTCAACATTGGATATGAAGGGATGCAATCATGAATGAAGAACTAGTATAGAGTCCCATATGACCTATGGTGTAGAAGAATTGCTCAGTATATTCGATCATGAGAAAAACAAACACAAGTACTCAGAATCAGACAATGGAATAGAGCACACTTTCAGAGACTCTAGTAATTTCTGCAAGGAGACAATGATCAAGAGGGAGTCTACAAAACAAACAAAGATAAGTGTTTAAATTATCATTTCCTAATTACCTAGTTCGCTAAATGATATTGTTTAGTTGTGTACATATTTATGTTCAGTTGATTTAGGAAATGTATTATTCATATTAGAGTGTTTGCATTCATGAAAAATATACTACTAATATGCATGTGATGGGTAAGTGGCCTATGGTGTTGTACAACATTCCATTGCTACTTATCTAGAATTAAGCCTCTTTGATGACATGTTGAATGTAGTGCAAGCTCTTGATTATGATCTGGTAGAGATGGAAGGAATCTAGAAAGTTACCATATGCATACGAGATATGGATCAATGATGTAACATTGATAGTTGCATGATTGTGCGTCATATGTCTGTATGCATAAGAGTTTGTCATTGTTAATATGTTTTTAAAATTATAAAATGTTTCTAATCATGCAACCCAATTTGACTTGTAGGAAAGATTGTGTGCAATCACCTACAAGTAAAGAAGGAAAAGACTTGTTCCAAAGAACAAGTGAATATGGTTCAACCATAACACTCAAAGAAGATTCACTCACCTACCTAGAAATAAAGGTATGAATTAAATCATATCTAAAAGGTGTTGCATGGACGAAGGTTTAGGGTAATGATAGTAGGGGCTCTATGTTTTGTTGATTATGAATTCCTCAACTAAGATTTAATATAGTAAATGAAGAGGAATCTGAAGCTCCGAGGGTCAAATACATAGTGATGTAAGAAAGAGATTCAAAAGAAAATGAGAATCATGATATGACTGATCCACAAAGACCGATAGACCCACCTCGAGAGGTGAACACATATAAGAGAATAGAAACTTGGGAACACGAGATGATCTAAGATGAAGAAAAATATGCTGCTCCAAATGAGACTTCTAGAGAAAGAAAGAGGACTCAGATGCACTTCAGTTATGTGGAATTGTTGTGTGACATCATTGATGCAGAGCCTTCCAGCCATAAAAAAGCAGTCGAGAATAAAGTTTGAAAGGATGCTATGATCGAAGAGTACCATCCGATCATGAAGAATGATGTTTGAGATGAGGTTTCAAGACATGAAGGGAATTCTGTAGTGTCTTCCAAGAGGATCTATAAGATCAAGCATGCAATAGATGTAAACATTGATAAATACAAATCAAGGTTTATGGTTTCTCTTAGAAAGAGGGAGTCGATTATGGCGGGACACTTGCTCCATTGACCAACCACACTTATTCACTAAAGTAGATGATCTGAAATTTTAGGATCTTTTTTTAACCATTAAAAATTGCATGTGAAGTTTGTATGTTAATAACTCATAAAAAAGCTTAAAATTGAAATTTTAAATGCTTAAACAAACACACATAAGCAAATAAATAGTAAGAAAACCATGAATTTGAAAGAAAAGAACTGGTAACATAGTTCACCCCTCGTGGGCTACGCCTCCAAGCTATTTCCAATGAGAAGATCGATCTTATTAAGTATTCAAAGCTTACATTAATGGTTTTATGGAACCACTTCTATTTTTCGTTAGTCACCAACAAAAAAAGATAGCAGCACTGCATTCCTCTCAAAATTTTGATAAAAGTGATTATAAACTCGACCAGGTTTTCCTAAGGCCTCCTCTAGCACATAAATTGAGACAACCCTCTGTCCCACCTGTATAGACTTTAATTCCCACCTCGAGATCCAAGCACATTAATGACAATTATGCCTCAAGATATGTGCCAAAAAATCGATGTCGAATGACCTTTTTCATGGGTCTAGTTAGTGTTTAAATAATGGTTTTTTGGCACAGATTAGAGGGCCACACACCCTTTTGGAGGCACAATATCCTCCTTAAATTTTTAAAAATAATATGCTACATCCCAAACAAGGGATTGGAGGTGTCTTATTGGTAAAATGTTGTAATATGGGGTAGAGGTATCGGGGTCAAACCCACGGGCCTCTCCCCATTTAATGTTATTATTATAATGCTTCAACAATGGCTCATTGCTTGGTGTGTTGACTCTGTTGTATTGTGTTGTATCATGACCCGACTTATGTGTTGGCTATGTTGCATTGGTTTGTGAACTATGAATGGATTATGTGTTGTATTCATTTTATTGGACCATAACCTGCCTCGGTTTTGGCATATGGGTCTATTACTTATCCCTTGACCCCCCCTTTTTCTAAATGAAACTCCATTCAACTCCATTTATACAAATTGAAACCTATACATGTTAAGACCCACCAAACATAGATATGGATAGCGGAGCACTATGGAGGTGCAGGTGGGATGGAGGTCACAGGTTTGATCCTCCCTAACTCCCAATTTTTTGGTAAACTATGTAACAAGGTGCTAACATGGATTCCACATGGAAGGACTTTATTGGTCCACCTCCTCCTGCCACATCATTAACCTTGGACACATTTTTATGTTCTTGCCTACCACACCACCTATTCCCGTCCATATGGAACCTTGTGGTGCTGCCATGTGGCATCCGTATCTGACTATACCTACCACATGGCATCCTATGCATGTGCCACGTGGCCTCTTTTTGCCATTTTTACCACATTTTTGTTGATATTTCAAAACTTGATAACTTCTTCATCCGAAGTTCGTTTCACACGAAACAAATGTTTTCAGAAATATCATGATGAGATATTTACACTTGTAATATTTAATTCACTTTTTAATTACTTTTATTCTAATCGAACTTTGAGATCCTCCTAGATCAAACCTTCCCACTAGGAAGATTTTGGGCCACCAAAAGCATGGAATCATTCAGGAAATAGGTGAGGGTGCATATCCCTCACTCTTTCGGCCTCTAACAACCTTGGTTTTCTTAGATGTATTTCTTTCATACCCACATGAATAAATCCCGTGTCACCTCTTCATTAATATATGACCTTCCCATCAAGTATTACATCTTCCTAAAGTTCATTGAGGTATTTAGGAGCAAAGTCATCCAACGAAGTTGCTTGAACCTGTAGATCTTGGTTTAAAATCATAGTAGGATCATACAGTTTCAAGTTTTCCACATTAACAATGGAACACATTTGCATAGAAGAAGGAAATTCTTGCCAAAAATCATTATTACTGACTTTATCGAAAATTGTAAAAGGTCCATACGTGATAGGATTAAAATTTATACCTTCACCTTGGAGTCGATATTTGTTGATATGAAGCCAGAATCTATCACCAATATGGAAATGATTATCTATTTGATGCTTGTCATTTTGTTGTTTGTACTTGGATTGACTTAATTCCAACTTTTCCTGCACTGCTTGATGAATTAACTAGATATGCTAAATAAACTTCTGATCTTTATCCACATCAACCTGTCCACATCCACTGTATATTTACCAAAAAAAATCCTAAAGGAGACTTTAGAAAGTACTCAGAACATGTCGCAAATGGTGACTTATGAGTTGAAGAGTGTATAGATTTGTTGTAGGCATGGTGAACATAATGCAACTGTTCATCCCAAATCTTAGGATGATTAGCACAATAACCTCGAAGAAGATGTACAATAGTTCGGTTGACCACTTCAGTTTTCCTGTAGGTTTGTGGATGAAATGTCGTGCTTTTCTTTAGATTTTTGTCCATAATTTCTCATAAATATGACCAAAATTTCCCAAGAAATTGAGAATCTTGATCATATATAATAGAAGTAGGAAGTCCAAAATAGACCCATACATTTTGAAAGAACAAATGAGCAGTCATCTTAGTTGTGATTTTCTTTTAACAAGGCATACGTATGAACATTTTACTAAATCAATCCAAAACAACATATAAATAATCATGTCCTTTTCTAAACATTGGTAAACCTACTACAAAATCCATTGAAACACTTGCCCATGGACGAGAAGGAATTAGAAGTAGAGTGTACAAGCCTAACTTTCTATTACTTAGTTTACTTGTTGCACACATGACACAACCTTTTACATATTTGGACACTGTATCATTCATTCGAGGCCAATAAGAAAAATTTATAATTGTGCTATTGTTTTTCCTGCTCCAAAATGTCCTGAAATGAGAGAAGTATGATCTTTTCTTATTACATGCACTCTTTCACTTTGTGGAATACAAATTTTACCAAGATGATACAAAAACTTGTCATTGATATGATAGTTCAATTCTTCCTTTTGATATCCATGCCTTAGTGATTCATATACTTCTTTAAAGTCTTAATCCTTAGTATATTGTTCAACATAACTTGCATGCACTAGAGGAATTTGTTGAATGACAATAGAAGCATTTGTTGGAGGTCTAGATAATGTATCTTCAACTTTGTTATGAATACCTTTCTTATACCTAATAACCAAATGAATTTGTTGTAGAAAACCCATCCACCTGAAATTCCTTGACTGTTGTAGCTTAGTTTCTGATTCTAGATATTGTAGTGGTTGATGATCAATATGTATGATTATTTCTTTACCCATTAGGCAATGTTTCCACTTCTTTACACTTTGTACTAAAGTATACAACTCTTTGTCATAGATTGGATAGTTGAATATAGTTTTAGAATTTTTTTTTCAGAATGATAACATATTGGTTTCTTATGTTGAATTTATACTACCCCCATTGCATAAACACTAGCATTAGTTTCTATCTCAAATGGTTGTTGTAGATCTGATAATGCAAGAAATGGAGCTATGCTGATATTTTATTTTAGTGCGTCGAAGGATTTTTGTTCCTTTCCTTCCCATCGAAAGACTTTGTTCACATTTTTGAAAGCATGTAAAGGGGAATCTATGAAGGAAAAGTTCACAATGAACTTCCTCTAGTATTTGGATGCTCCCAAAAATATTCTTACATCAGTTACATTATTTGTCTTAGGCCAATTTAGAATGACCTCCAATTTAGAGGGATCAATCTTCAGTTCACCACCCATAGAATGTAACCTAGATAAACTAAATATGTCTTTCCAAACTCACATTTGGACATATTTAGGTATAATTGTTCCCTTACAAGTACATCCAATACCTGTTTTAAATGCTTAACATGCTCTTCCCAAGTTCGACTGAAAATCAAAATATCATCTAAGTAGACTATGAAAAAGTCATCAATGAAGGGCCTAAACACATCATTCATCACCCTCATAAATTTGCGGGCGCATTACAAATATCAAAGGGCATTACCATCCATTCATACAATCCCTGTTTAGTTTTTGAAAGCGGTCTTCCAAATATCATTGTCATGAATACATATTTAATGATAGCCACTTCGTAAGTCTAACTTAGTGAAAAATATTGCATTCTTAAGATGATATAAGAGGTCATAAATTCAAGGAAGAATATACATGTTTTTTATTGTGATTCTGTTCAGTTCCCTATAATAAACACACATACGCCATGCGCCATATTTCTTTGGCACCAAAACAATTGGTGAACCACACGGAGAGGAACTTGGCTGAATGTCCCCTCTCTCAAGCAATTCTTGAACATGTTTCTTTATCTCTTCATTCTCAATAATGGAAGACTTGTACATACCATTATTAGGAAGAGGTGCATCTTGATGTAAATGAATTTCATGTTGAATTTATCTTTTAGGAGGTAAACCTTTAGGTTCTTGAAACAAAATATCATAATTAGATACTACTTTAATCAAGTCCTTTTTAAGTTTTGGATCACAACCTTTAAAATATTTAGTTTGTTCAACATCCTTTTCTTTTACTATCATAAGAACAAAGCTCTTACTTGCATTTACCAACCTCTTCATTTGATTTGCAGAAACTAAAGAAATAACAGTTTTCATTTGATGTACAGGAACGATATATTCAATACCATATCTAGTAAGTTTATACATGCTATCCTCCCTGTAAAATATATCCTTCCTATCATACAAATATGGACTACCCAACAAAATACCACAAGTATCCAACGGGACCACATCTATATATACTTCATCAACAAATATATAAGTAATGGAAAACCTAAGTCTACAATGTTTAGTAAATTGCAATTGTGCATTATCACATACCCATCCAAGTGGATATGGTTTAGGGTGTAACTTAGTTTCCAGATGTAATTTCTTAACTATTTCTTCTCAAATGAGGTTTTCTTGTGATCCACTATAAAAAATAGTATCAATTTTTGTATGTTTATAGATTACTCTAATATGAAATAACTCACTCCTATTTATTTCATCAATGACAGTTTCATTCTTTGAAATGGAAGTAGAGGGTTTTTTACCTTGAATGCTTGTATAAACCACCTTAGTTTCATCCCCAAAGTATGATCCCAAATCATGTTGGATTGCTGCTGCAATAGTCTTTTTGTCTTATTTATTTCGAAACTTCTCAGGATTAAGCTAGGGATGAAGTTTCTAACACTTGGAAGCATCATGAACTTTTTTCTGACAATGAGTACATGTTGGATTTTCTCCTCCTTTCTTCACAGTATTTGTATGTTTACCTTTTCCCTTATCTTTAAACTTGTTTCCATCTAGTCTAGAAGGTTTCTTGGAAAATTTATCTTTTGCATTCTTCCCCTTCGTCTCTATGTGAGTTTCTTGAACACATACCTCATCAAGGTTTGTTGGATTAAAAATTTATATCATATGACATAAATAACTATGCAATCTCCCTATATACTTGAGAAAAGTTTCCTGGGTGTAGAGAGGTATACCATGTACCAATTCTCTTTTCTTGAATTCTTGTGTGTACTCCTATACACTTGTCCCTTACGTTGCCTCAGATTCTACCAATCCATCATAGCTTTCTGCATGTACCATAACGGATAAAACTACTTTTTTAATGCTGATGTGAACTCATACCAAGATGAGATGATTTTACCTTTTGTGGCAAGATCCTCTTGAGATCCACTCTCCCACCAGATGGGAGAAGTACCTCCAATTCAGAGAGAATCCAACTAGGTTTTAATGTTATCTTCAGTAAACTTTTGAATCCTACAATAAACTTCAATTTGACAAATACAATTGTCCAATCTCAACATTAAGTTCTCCATTATAGTTAGGTAACTCAAACTTAATATCTAGCATTAATTGAGTCACATTAAAGTCAATTTTTTCTTTTTACTTTTCAAAATTGAGAATGTAAAGAATCATCAAGATAAGATAGAGAATATGGTGGAGTTTTAGAAGGTTCATAACCACCTACTTCTTTGTTACCTTCATCATGTTATGGAACTCCTTGTTCATCTTTCTTCCGATCTTGATAGATCTCCTCTACCATCATTTTCATTCTCATGAAAGCTTTAAGAAATTCCCCTTTAGATAGGAAAGTCAAAACTGATTCTTCTCTTTTTGGTGAAGCCATTTTCCCTCTTCTTGAATCAATTTCTAGATCAATTTATTCAAGTTCTCCTTCACCGTGTTGTATCCAGGATATTGTTAACATTCACAAACTCACAATGCAATGGTTAATATGCTTTGATACCAAACTTGATCTGAAATTTCAGGATATTTTTTTAACCATTAAAAATTGCATGTGAAATTTGTATGTTAACAACTCATAAAAAAAACTTAAAAATAAAAATTTAAATGCTTAAACACACACACAAAAGCAAATAAACATTAAACAAACCATGAATTTGAAATACAAGAACTGATGATTGAGTTCACCCCTTCCAAGCTACATCTCTAGGCCACTTCCAATGAGAAGGACTATCTTATTAAGTCTTCAAAGCTTACATAAATGGGTTTCTGGAACCAATTCTATTTTCTATCAGTCACCAGTAAGAAAATACAACACTATTGCAATCCTCTCAAAATTTTGAGAAAAATGAGTATAAACTCGATCGGATTTGCCTCAGGCCTCTTCTGGCATGCAAATTAAGACAACACTCTACCCCACCTATATGGACTATACTTCTCATATCAAGATCCATGTGAATTGATGACAGTTATTGCTTGGGATATGTGCCCAAAACTAGGTGCCGAATGACCTTTTTCGTGGCTCTTGGTGTTTAAATAGTGGGTTTTTGGCGCAGATTGGAGGGCGACGCCTCCCATTCGGAGCCCTAATATCTGCTTTAAATTTTAAAATATAATCCGCCACATCCCAACCAAGGGATTGGTAATGGCATGTTGGTAAAACGTTGTAATATGGGGAAGAGGTTTCGGGTCAAACCCATGGGCCTCTCCCCATTTAACGTTATTGTTAGAATGTTACAACAGTGGCTCGTTTGGTGGTTGGTGCGTTGGTTGGCGTGTTGACTCCGTTGTATTGTGGTGTGTCGTGACTCAGAATGCACCCATGGGATAACACATACAATTACATGAGGATCTTGAGGATCACCTAGAGTGATGGATATCTTGACCTTTTCTACAAGGTTGAAGATGGATTCCTAGAGAGGCCGAGAAGCTCATAGATGGGTGAAATAGGAACTTGTAACAAAGTTAGAGATGGAGGATCTTGGTATCCAGCAACCTTGAGAGATGACATAGATGGATACATAGAAGATCAACAATATAGGAGAATACCTGTCACTGCAGTGCATAATGTTCCTATGCAAAGAGTACAGGATTTAGAGGGAGGATAATGCTCAGAGGGAGCAACAAAGCTTCACTTAAGAGGGAGTGACAACAATAATGATTCAAAGGTGTCGTAGAATCAAGGAAAATACACAATCAAGATCTTGAAGTAGTTTGATACATTGGATTTCAATGCTATAGCTACACTAATGGAATCAAAGTTGAAGTTGTTGTGTGATCCTACTTTAGAGATATTTGATGCCACAATCTATAGGCAGATGATTGGTTTATTGGTGTACCTGATGAACATGATGCCATATATATGATTTGTGGTGAAAACCTTGAGCCAGTAAATGGTGGATCCAAGACATGTTCACATGGTTGCATCAAATCACGTGATGAAGTATTGAAGGGTACAATCGAGTATGGTCTTAGATATGCGAGAGATCAATGGATCTTCCTGCAATGATATGTTGACTCTGATTGGGCTAGTAGTGCTACATATAGGAAGAGAACTTCAAGGTGTTTATTCAACGTAGGGTCTAGCATGATTTATTTGTGCAACAAGACTCTAGAAAAGCGTATCACTGAGTACAACCTAAGCAAAGTATATTGCATCTTGTTTGGCTAGTTGTGAGGCAGTATACCTTTGAAAGCTACTATCATATTTATTTCATCTCAAGTTAGAGGAGACTTATATTTTCCATGACAAACAAAGTTGTGTGAATTTGTCCAAGAACCCAGTGTTCCATGACAAGTCGAAACATATTGAGACCAAGTATCACTATATCCAGGATATGGTGCAGAGAGGAGTAGTGAAATTGTAGAATGTGGCTGCAAACGAGCAAAAGTTTGATGACATTGGACCGTATACATCGGAGTGGATGATTTCCAAGATTCCTTTTCCTTTGATTTCACTACTTGGAAATGTCTTCTTTGTATTCTTCCCCTTCGCACATCCTTTGCAGACCCCATCATGTTTTGCTTGGATTTCTAGAAGACCTTCAACATCTTTGCTTGCAATAGGTAGTGCTTTGTAATGCACATGTGCAAGCCTTCTATGCCAAAGTTCACTTGGCTCTACTATATCATGGACCAATGGTTGTTCTGGATGGCCCTTCAATTTATACAATCCTCCTTCTTGTTCTCCAATCACTACCACATCATCGATATTCTTTCCTCTAGGCCAGATGATTACTTGACCATCTATGAATGCAACCCTCATTCCTTTTGCATCCAATGCTGATATGGAGAGAAGGTTCTTCTTGAGTCCTGGTACAAACAATACTTCCTTCATTGTTAGAGACTTACCAGAGTCTAGTTTATAGGAAGATTTCCCACTACCTTTTATTGGATATTGGTAGTCATCTCCTATCTTTACCTTGTGAGGTGATTCATGTTCTGACAGTCTCACAAAGGATTCTTTGAATCCAGTCATATGTTTGGAATCCCCACTGTATATAAGCCAATCATCACTTCCATGAGTAATGTTACCTGTGAGAGATGAGATCAAAACATATTCATCCTCGCTTGAAGAATCTTCGCTTTCATATCTGGTTCTCTTCTTTGATGGTTCATCATCCTCTGTAGCATGAGCATGATGTCTTCTTTTGTTTCCCTTATTCTTATGAGAGTGAACCTTGTTCTTAGGACAGTATTTTGCAAAGTGTCCTTTTTCATCACATGTATAACATCTCAATCTAGATAGGTCCTTTCTATTGTTATCCTTAGGATAAGATTTCTTACCTTTGGAGTAATGAGGATTTCTTCTTCCCTTCTTGGAGTGAACTGTGAGAGCTTGATCTTCACTTCCCATCTTCTCTTCTCGGGCTGCTATCTGAGCTTCTTCTTGAGAGCATTCTTCCCATAGTCTGCTGAACTTGACTAACTTCTTTCTTGCACATATTCCTTGGATGAATGAATCCCATGACCTAGGGAGGCCATTCAAGGTAGTCATCACAATCTCTGCATTTTCCACTTCTTCATCTACTGCTTCTAGTTGTTCATTTATCTAAGAAAATCTTGTGAAGTAAGACTGTATTGTTTCTACATTCTGAATCTTCACATTCTTTAGTTGATTCCTTAGAGTCATCTTTCGGTTTATGTTCTTCCCTTCAAACAATTTGGTTATGGCATCAAACATAGCTTTAGGTGTCTTGAGAGAGGACACCCGTGGGATAAGGTGATCCTTGATAGAATCAGCAATGATCCTCTTTTCCATAACCAAATTCTTCTTATGTAAGGCCTTTGCCTCATCTCCCTCTGGAATTGGAATCTCCTCATGGATGTAGGAGTCCAACTCATTCTCTTCCAGGACCAGGGAGATCCTATACTTTCAGGCTCGAAAGTTATCAGCTCCCTCAAGCTTTTCATCAAGATTTGTACGATGAGAAATATTTAACTGAGAACCTCAAATGGAAATACAAAATATTTATATCTTACAAGGTCAAGATGTTGGATCTGGATTTGGAGCTGAAATCCCGCAGGACTGTATCAGGAGCAAATTAGGGTTTTGCTTTTCTGGAGTTCTATCCACCCAAATGCCTTGAAATTTATTCCTAACTTTGATTTTGGGGAGGATATCAATCCAGGCCTGGGCTCACTGAAAAATTCCTCTTCTGTGAAAAGCCCTAATTTTCGACAGTAGTGTTGGGTCCAAAACTAAAAAACCTCAAAATTGGATTCTGTTTCGATAGAAAGATGCACCCTAGGGAGGAGAGTTATTCCAACCTTCTTTTGCTAAAAATATGTGGAGAGAGATCCACATAGTAGGAATCCCTAGTGCCCGCAGTTGCATAGTGTCTTCTTCTCAGGTTAGCTCTGATTCCATGTTAGTTTTTCAACATTAAGCTAGCATTATTAGGATCTTTAACTAAGAGAATAACAAGTACAACAATAAAAAACAAGAGACAATGAAAAAAGTGTTTTTCCTCGGGGAAACCATAAATGGAGAAAACCCCACAACTTCCTCAGAGATAGAATCAACACCAAAACAGTAAAATCCCAAAACAGTAAGTGATCTCCCGATAGCAGTAACCTTCTTCTTGTCTAGCCCCAGTGTCTTCTCTTTCCTCAACTATGGGCTACACTTGAGTGTGTATGAGTTGTGTGCTAAATATAGAGTCCATCTCTCTATTTATACTAATCTTGGCATGACTAAAACCCTACCAGGGCCGACCTCTACTAGGAGAGTCTAATAACCCTAGTGCCCCGGAACTGTGGGGACTTTAACCCTTAGACAATCGGAGGGTTACCCACAATGACTTGAAATGACTTGTTTACATTATTGATCCTCCTGATCGAAACATCGAGGCATGACAACATGACTTAATTACATTATAGATACATCCCGGAATAAACATCGGATTACAATACATAAGATACATAGATGAATACATTCTGAAGTTACAAATACATTAACACGAAAGAACTTGAGGAGGCCACAGTTCCTTAATGTGGCTATACATCATGCATCTATTTCAACATGGGCATCATCATCATCATGCTGTCGTTCCTTCCATATCACCATTTTCGATCGCTGAAAACCTATCAAAAACCATTGATGGACTAGTTAAAAACATATCCAATCATCAAAATCAATCAAAAGCTTGTGTTTTTTCCTATCCATGCATTTTTCTAAGCTCACAGTAGGCACCGCCTAGGCCCCGTTTGCACAAAGTGGTGGCACCACTTAAGCACAGTATTAGAAGCGTGGTTCTCACGGTGCATCGCCTATCCCGTAAGGGTCAGGAGCGGTGCCCACATTTCAATATTAGGGCTTGCCTAAAATGGCCAAAAACCCTCCTAAAACAAAAAATAAATACTTAAAAGTGAAAGATTAGGGTTTTGTCTTTTACCTGGCTCTGACGACGCTCAAATCAGACAGTCGGATTTCCTGAAATTAGTAGCTGAAGATCTGGTTCAAAGTTCCTCCAAAATGCTCTTGACTAGTGGTAAATAGTGAAATGTTTTGATTTTTACTATTTGAAATGACTTTTATATAGCTATTTTAGGGTTTTTTAATGTCATTTTAATATTTTAAAATCATTATCATTATAAAATCTGTCTATATGACTCATTAGAAGTCATTTTTCAAGAAATTAACGTTGCTATTGAGTTTTGCAGGGGTAGAAATGAAAATAGTAAAAATCTATGGGGAGTTTGTTTTTGACTTTTTTGTACTTAAAATGGAAAAATTCCCCAAGAGTTTGTTTCAATACTTTGGTCATGCTCTCAGAACTCAATATCAAAGTTTCGTGTCTTTTTTCTGATTCTTTTTAGGCTCGTAAAACTGTTCATCGTTAAAAAGTGACCTAATGGAGTCTCCTTTAAGCTCTTTTCAGACTCCCTAAATATGAAAAGATTGTCGAGTACTTGTCTTCTTCTTACACATAAAAGTATTTGAAGAGTCGTCTCTCTGACAGTAGGTATCTCTTTTTTGTTTCGGATAGATTATTTTACGAAAAAGGACCCTTTGGAGTTTTCTTTTGTCTTCGTTTAGACTCTCTAAATATGAATGATGCCAAGTTTGATTTCATTGGACTTGTTAAACTAAACACTGAGAGACCCTTTTTCGTGATCGAACCCCTCCTTTCCCAGGTTCGTTAAATGTATGGGAATGGACTTGTCTTCGCATAAGATTAAGCGAGTGTTTGTTACCCTCTTTGAACTCATAAAAATGAAAAAAGGCACTCATCAATCATGATGGGGGAATTAAGGGAAGAGAATCATTTTTGCAAATCCAATGGCAGTCGTTTGTCACCTTTGAACATGGCACTTGTTTGCATATCATTCAGTCAATTGGGTATTCAGCTGACCAACAAGTTGATCCACTTTCATGAGTCATGTCACTCCTTTGATTCTTTCAAAAGAATGCATTCTCCACTGTTGCATTGTGTGTCTATCTGGTCTAGTCATGATGCCAAGTCTTTTGTCGTGTCGCCTAATGTTCAAAGGAAGAAAGAGGTTTACCTATGCAGTTAAAATATCCTTTGTGTCAGTACTTTGAGTCAGTTCTATGGTTATGTGATCTACGATATTCCAAAACTTTGTTCCAAGTTTTGTGTCGTCGATGTGAGATTCATCATGGCCCTCCTTCGATGAGACTGTTCCTGTCAACATCAACTTATCATTTGGGAAATAGTATTAGAAACAAATTTAGTACCATGAGATCTGTATGCCTCAATGACAGATTCTCTTGCTATCGACAAAGTTTCACATCATTCGCCTTTTATCGGAAGACTCTACTGGGTGTTTGACACTAAGACATCTCTTCACATTCAGTAGATTGTACTAGGGTACCATGGGAATGATTGACATCAATGGTGATTTCCCTTGCACTTGTTAATGATTTACATTATTGACCGGTAATCAAGTGGTTTCTACCATGTTCGACTTCAGAACATTGTAATCACATGGATAGAATCGTACTTTGTGGAAGACGAGACAAAGACCCTAGGTATTTGTTAAAGTGCTCATAGCTTGCTCCCCAGGTTACGATGGAGTATATTGTATAAAGTTCCTGCATGGATCCACATTTGTATGGTCGTGGCTATGGTCAAATTTGCGTCTGTATGACATAGATCTAAATTGTATATTTGGTAGCTATGTCCAAGTTTGAGTCTTCTATTACATGGATCTACGCTGTATTCTAGTAGCCATGGTTGTCTATTCCTCTCATGGATCTATCTTGTATTGGTCTATAGCCATGATGAGGTTACATTTATTCATGAGTCAAAGTATTGATGTATTGCAAATGCCTGTTTGATGACACTCTCCGATCAAGCTGGCTCTTACCTTGAAGCGATAGATTGCTCTCTAAAAGTTCTCGCCTATCATATCCCTCTAGACTCATGCTTTGGGGGGCATTATGTTACACTTAAAATATGTCACCAACATGTGATAGGATCCCTAATATAAGAAATTTTCCCTAAAATCCCAAACTTGAAGAGAATCCTGCTCCAGATGTTGATTCCAACATATAAATTTGTAGCATCGCTTCTACCCTGAAGCAGTTAAGTGGTACCCAGTTTAGTACCGCACTAGTTGTGTGAGAACTAGGCGGTACCACCACCTTTAACCTATGTCATTGGCACGGTTCCTACCCATCACCGCTCTGTCATAAAGGGGTATAAGCGGTGCCCTTGGTAAAAGGTGAAAAAAAGGAGTTTTCTCGAGGCTTCTAAATCAAGAGCCTCGTGTCTAACCTTATCCCTACTCACCTGGGTTGGTTAAGGTCAAGATCCCTTTTTGTTGGATCTTGTAGCCACCTCACCCACCAGTTTCTCAACCATCCTATCCATTTGAGCCCTATAAATACAAGCTCATATTCCATGGTTGAGGGGGAGAGAAGAATAGTAGAGTTATGCTGTTGAATTGATACCTTGGCCTAATCCATCAGAGAGAAATTATGGAGCAAGTTGGAGCTATTGAGGAAAAGGTGCTAGTCTTATGAAGGAGTGTCTCGACACTAAGGCACATGGTTGTAAGCTCTTTCATTTATTTTCTAATGCAAAGTTGATTTCCTTCCCACATGTTTGTTGCATAAATCTCACATATATGTTATTGGATTCCTTAATCACTAATATGGATGTGTAGATGATTTTTTGGTAGATTCGATGTCTTTGTATGTTTGATATGTCTTACAGGTATACAAGTCTTTCATTAGAGTTACATTCCAGGTGTCTATAACATTCATGGAAGGTCTTCAACTGAGTTATTCACTCGTTTGTTCTGGATCTGAACCATTCAGACCAGAGGAACAACTTATGTCCACAGAAGGTGATATATTCCTGATAACAAACAATACAACAAGCAATCGTGTATTATCCAAATTTGACCTTTATCAGGAAAAGTGCATCAGAAGGAAGGTGCGGCTCAACTAGGATATCCCAATCAAAGGAAAAAATATGAGAGCTTGGTGGGGTTTCATCCAAAGGGAGTCCAATTCCTCCTTTTTCAGTAAGTTTTGAACTGGCAGTGAAGAAAATATGATTATCAGATACTTCACTCTCCAAAAGAAGAATGAGGTTGAACAACGATGGAATCGATTCAACCCCTTCATGAAAATCACTCTCCGAAGGGAGAGTTGGATTGACCAAACATGAAATTGATTCAGTCACATAAGGATCACTCTCTGAAAGAAGAGTGGGGTGAACCAAAGACTAGGAAGGATCAACCAATAGATCAACCAAAGGTTGAATAGGAAGTTAAGAAACTTCAGGTTGTTCAGGGACAGGATATTCTTGAGTCTCAGACCACACTCTTCACACCTCTATTATAGCAAGGCACTGGTGAGTAAGATGATCTCCCTCGCATAACTTAGAAGGGAACTTAAGTTTGCCTTTTGAACAATCCATTTTCTTAATGGTGTCAACATGAATAGCAGTGGCTGATTATTTACCCCCAACATGACCATCAGAGGTTGGGTGACTATGTCCAACATGACTAAAAGAGGTTGGTTGTTGAGAGACTTCAATATTTTCAAAAATAGGATGACCTTGGAACCAAAACTCTTCGTACCTCTATGATGGTAGGGCATTGATAAGTAAGGTGGTATCCCTCACAAATATTACAAGGAAATTCAGACTTCTATTTTGAATAGTTAGTCTTTTCAACAGTGTCAACATGACCCACAGTGGCTGATTGTTTTCCGTCAGCATGACCTGCAGAGGATGAGAGTTTACCCCCATAATGACCTACAGAGGCTAAGATACTGGGTCCAACATGACTTGTAGAGGTTGGATGGGTTCCATCAGCATGACCAACAAAGGATGAATGGTTAGGATCAACATGCTTCGTAGAGGTTGAGTGTATTCCCCCAACATGACCTGCAGTGGCTGGGTGGTCAGGTCCAATATGACCTACAAAGGTTAGACAAGGTTTCCCAACATGACGTGCAAAGGCTAGGTAACAGGATCCAACATGACCCATAGAGGTTGGATGGGGAGGTTCAACTTGACTTGCAGAGGTCGAACGGGTAACCTTAGCATGAACTACAGAGGCTGAGTGACAGGATCAAACATGACCTGTATAGGCTGTAAATTTTCCACCAGCATGATCAACCGATGCTAGATGGTTAATATCATCTTGACTTGCATAGGTTGAGTGGTTAGATCCAACATGACCTGCAGAGGTTGGTTGGGTGCCCCCATCATGAAATGCAGAGGTTGGGTGGTGATGTTCAACTTGACCTATAGAGGTTGAACAGGTGCCCCCTTGGTTTTGAGTGTTCTTCCTATTCTTCCTTCTTTTACTCCTTTTAGATTGACAGTTACTAGTATCATAACTTTCACCACATGAGGTAGAATGACGAGGAGAGGTAGCTATAGGTGAAGGGGAGGCACTATTTTGATTCCCTTGATATATGGAGCTTAATTGAGAAGCATCATGGGAATTCAACACAGTTGGAGTGGAGAATAAACACACCAGTATCCCTAGGGTGAATCCCTAAAGATTCAAGGTGGCCATCAAAGGAACACCAACATTCCTTGTGAGAGGAATAATACAAGGGGTTACCAGCATGTGGATCTCTTGGTTGGTGTTCAAAGGGGAGTTTTCCATAGTTTCAAACAAATGACAAAGTTTGAGGTTGATAGGAAACCAACATTAAAAATAACACACCACTAGACCTAAGTATCAAGCCAAGAAAACAAATATTCCTTTCATAGGAGAGTTTGGGATGATGAGGGCCCGCAACTAAATAGTGAAAGAAGGAGAGTAGTTACTTGGAGTCTCATGAAGAGTTATCTGGGTGTAAGTGTTGGAATCACCCAACCTCCCTCCCAATTTTTCAACCGAGGTTACCTTCCAAGTATACCATAGGAGCACTGGAAATATCCTTCCAATTCCACCAGTGTAAGATCCTAGAAGACAAGATACTAAGGCTATAGAAATCGTAGAGAAAGTCCATAGGAACAATCCTCAGTCTAGCCGATGCACAAGGGAAGGGTATTTAAGCCCAAAACTCAAGTAGTACCAGGAACCACATGGGGCCGGGAGGAGGTATT
The DNA here is from genome assembly GCA_001517045.1 of Pseudotsuga menziesii. NCBI lineage: Eukaryota > Viridiplantae > Streptophyta > Pinopsida > Pinales > Pinaceae > Pseudotsuga > Pseudotsuga menziesii. The sequence continues at coordinate 159,553 of LPNX010751939.1, read as the reverse complement.
GGGTGAGTCCCCAAATGTGCAACATATCTGGTGTATCCTTTACTGAGAAGAGGAGTGGTATCTCCAACAGCTTAGTGTTGCACGACCTCGTACTTGACTACTGTGCGAGAAGATATTTCCGGTGTCTTTCTCAATGAAGTTAGATTTCATAAAAGATAGGCTAGTATGTTTGAGTTTAAAGTTTTGGGCAGTTAATATATCCCTAACCCAAAACACTAGCCTATACTAGTGTGTGTCGTCCTTATAAACAAACAGTTACTAATAAGTTTTAGATATTAAACATTTATTTTAAAGGGTTGTTGATTACTCAAAGGAGGCGGCGAAGGTGAAACCAATGGTGTTTTGACTCAATGTTGAAACAAAATGACTAAGAAAAGAGAAATGAAACGCGAAAAGAAAAAAACTATTCTCTTTCTTTTTCAAATAGAAACTTGAAAGCCAGTAAAGAACAACTTATTTTTATTTTTTCTAGAATAATGATATGCAGTGCATTAAAGACAAAACCCTAATCTACATGCATATAAAGAAAACATGTGTTATTTTTCTTTTTCTTTTTTTCTTTTATGAATTCAAAAGAAAAAAATCCTATCCACTAATGCAAGAAAGCAATACAAATAATAGCAAATAGACTACTACTCTACACCCATCTACACCCCAGAAACAAACCCTAGGTTTCCCTAAAGTTGGATATAACCTCTCTTTGAAGGAAGGCTCGCAAAGGTAAACAAGCCAAAAAATTTGGAATGAATATAATAAGCAATAATACTAAAATAAAAAAAGGTCAAGAAGTTCCAAGAATCAATCTAAACCTGCAAACAGAGGCTGTTTAGTACATTGTCCAACAAGGTCAAGCCAAAGAAGGAGGTGGGGAGGAAGGCAGCAAAACACGTTCAAATATTTGGAGTAGAATTACAAGATAAAAAAAATAGAACCTAAGAGAGATGAAACAACATCTCAGGAGTCATGCACATGCAGAGGACCCTTGAAGACCCCATAGACAACCCTCAAATCACTCAGAAAACTCTAAAATTGATGAAAAACACACTTTCAGGTGCATTCGCGAGTTGCCTTAAGGCAGGCCGTGAATGACATGCAGGTTGCAGGTAGTGCAAGTCATGAATACATCACAGAGTCACTACTGTTCATTTTTCATCTCGCGAATGGGTGGCAAAAAGCACAAAAGGAGTAAAAAATAGACCTCGAAAGGAAGGAAAGGTGTTCTAACAAACTCAAAAGGTGTTCCTATCTTGTAAGAAGGACCTAAAACCTTACAAAATACTGGAAGAAAGATAGAGAAACCCCAAATAGACAAGGCTCTCCCTAGTGGAGTCGATAGTTCTGTTGTAGAGGAAAGTTTCCTATGGCTAGGGTTTAAGAGGCCATCAACGTACTGGGGTTGAAAGAGAGATGCATATAGTTCTGCAAGTATATATAAGCAAGTTTCTGAGATTAGAATGGTTAATACCTTAGACAAATGAAGGTTGATCCAGGAAGCCCTTCAATATTCCTCTTGCTCCTCTTGCTCCAAGAGACCTGCAAAATGAATTATACCTTCCTCAAACCAATATGACTAAATATAAAGCAATGAGAATCAACGCAATATGAAAACCTAATATGATTATCATAAACATCTGATCAAAAATAGAAGTATAACATACATTAGACAGTGATTTGGGAAGAAGAAGGACATCACATCTTTATTAAACATGGAATAAGTACAAGTATACCTTCTCCAATTCAGGCACTGCTCGAAACCTTGATCTGGATTTGTTGCTTCTCTTCTCCAAGGAACTCATCCTCTAAGATATACAACACAAGGAGATAGCTTCTAGGGAAAAGGTGGGGGAAAGAGAGTTTGAATTCCTCCAGCATAACAATGCAATGATTCAATTCCCCTCTCATGGATCTCTCTACCTATATTTATACATTTTTTAAGACATAGGGTCAAAGACAAATTAGTTACAACCAAAGCATTCATTTCCATAACCACCCAAACTACCCAAAATTCAAGAAACATCCATTTTTTACATGTACCGGATGTATTTGCGGGTTACAGTTACAATAGACGCAAATGCAACGCGATAATTGTGGGTTGCAGTAACAAGATTCATGAATTCAAAGAGATTCGCAAGTTTCCTTCCATAAAACTCGCAAATACAATAGTAATTCAGGGTATTCGTGGGTGACATGAAGGAAAAGTTACGAGTACATAGGTGAAACACACTGTTGATGTATTTGTAAATTTGGAATGTATTCACTTGTAGATATTATGTATTGTACCTCGATGTTTATTCTGAGAAGTGTCTGTAACGTATTTGAGTTATGTCATGCTCCGATGTCCCTATCGGTAGATTCAATAATGTAAACAAGTCATGTAAAGTCCTTGTGGGTAACCCTCCTATTGATTAAGGGTTAAAGTCATAGTAGTTGTGGGGATCTAGGGTTATTAGACTCTCACAGAGAAGTTTGCCCTAGTGAGTTATTGTCAAGTCAGGAATTAGTATAAATAGAGAGCGATCCTCTCTATTTATCACACATTCACTCACACTCAGTTGTAGCGCATAACTGAGAGAGAAGAAGTTGCTGAGACAAGAGAGAGAGAGACTACTGCTGTCCGGAGATCATCTTACTGTTTTTGGGGTTTTGGTTTTGGTTCTGATTCTATCTCTGAGGAAGTTGCGGGGTTTTATCCTTTAGGGTTTCCCTGAGGAAAAACTTTGTGTTCATTGTCTCTTATGTTTGATTGATGTGCTTGTTATTCTCTCAGTTAAAGATCCTAAGATAATGCTAGCTTGAATGATAAAAATATAACATGGTATCAGAGCTAACCTGAGAAGAAGACATTGTGCAGCTGTAGAAACTAGGGATTCCTACTTTTTTTGGATCTCTCTCCATAGATTTTCAGCAAAATAAAGTTGGGTTGACTCTCCTCTCCAGGTGCATCTTTTTGTCGAAGAAGAATTTGATTCAGAGCATTTTTTTTAAGTTTTTGACCCGACACTACTGCCGAAAATTAGGGCTTTCCACAGAAGTGGAATTTCTGAGTGAGCCCAGGCCCAGATTGATCTCCTCCTTAAAATCAAAGTTTAGAGATCAAGATAAAAAAATTTGGTTGGGCAGAACTCAGGGAAAGTCAAACCCTAATATGCTCCTGAACAACTCTGTAGAAATTCAGCTCCAAATCCAGTTCTGACATCTTAACCTGGTAAGATATAAATATTTTGCATTTCCATTTGAGGTTCTCTATTAAGATGTCTCATCATACCAAGATTGATGAAAATCTTGGGATCTGATAACTTCCGAGCTTGGAAGTATAGGATCTCCTTGGTCTTGGAAGAAAATGAGTTGGACTCTTACATCAATGAATAGGTTCTAGTTCCAAAGGGAGATGAGTATAACGCCTTACACAAGAAGAAATTGGTCATGGATAAGAGGATTATTGCTGATTCAATCAAGGATCACCTCATACCACAGGTGTCCTCCAGAAAGACACCTAAAGCTATGTTTGATTCCCTAACCAAACTGTTTGAAGGAAATAACATAAACCAGAAGATGAGTTTGAGAAACCAATTGAAGAATGTAAAGATCCAGAATGCGAAAACCATCCAGTATTACTTTACAAGGGTCTCTCAGATCAAGGAACAACTTGAAGCGGTGGATGAATAAGTAGAGAATGCAGAAAATGTGATGACCACATTGAATGGTCTCCCTAGGACATGAGACTCTTTTATTCAAGGGATCTGTGCTAGAAAAAAGCTAGTCAAGTTTAGTAGACTATGGGAGGAATGCTCACAAGAAGGAGCTTATATAGTAGCTCGAGAAGAAAAGATGGGAAGTGAAGATCAAGCTCTCACAGTACACTACAATAAAATTAGGACAGACCATCACAAAGGTAAGCATTCTCATCCTAATAAATTTAAGAAGAATCGATCCAAATTCAGATGTTTCACATGTGATGAAAGAGGACACTATGCTAGAGACTGTCCTAAGAACAAAAGTGACTCTCACAAGAAAAAGGGAAACAAGAAAAGACATCATGCTCACACTGCAGAGGATGATGAACATCCCAAGAAAGGAATAAAACATGAAAGTGATGATTCTTCATGTGATGAAGAATATGCTCTAATTTCTGTGCTCACGGGAACTGTCTCACATGGAAGCAATGCTTGGCTTATAGACAGTGGTGCTTCCAAACACATGACGAGATTTAAGGAATCTTTTGTGAAACTATTAGAACATGAATCACCCCACAAGGTGAAACTTGGAGATGACTACCAGTATCCAATAAAAGGTAGTAGGGAATCCTCCTATAAGCTAGACTCTGGAAAGTCTATGAAGATGAAGGATGTCTTTTTTGTACCAGGACTAAAGAAGAACCTCCTCTCAATATCTACATTAGATGGAAAAGGCGTGAGGGTTGCATTTGTAGATGGCCAAGTTCTCATGTGGCCAAAGGGAAAGACTATTGATGATGCAGTAGTGATTGGGGAACAAGAAGGATGTCTATACAAATTAAAGGGCCATCCAAAACGAGCCTTGGTCCATGACTCAGTAGAGACAAATGAACCTTGGCATAGAAGGCTTGCACATGTGCACTACAGAGCACTACCACTTGCGAGCAAAGCTGTTGAAGGACTTCCAAAAATTCAGACAAAACATGACAGTGTCTACAAAGGATGTGTGAAAGGAAAGAATACAAAGAAGACATTTCCAAGTAGCAAGAGCAAGGCAAAAGGAATTTTGGAAATCATCCACTCCAATGTATGCGGTCCGATGCCATCCAGTTCATTAAGCGGGTATGTATACTATTCTTATTTTATTGATGAATTTTCTGGGAAGACATGGATATACTTCTTAAAGAACAAAGATGAAGTATTCAGAAAGTTCAAGGAATTCAAATCCTTGATCAAGAACCACACATAAAATAAGATCAAGACCTTTCGATCAGATAATGGTGGAGAATTCATATCAAATGAATTCAAAGAATTATGCAAAGATTCAGGGATTAAGAGGGAGTTAACCACTCCATATAATCCACAATAGAATGGGGTTTCAGAAAGGAAGAATAGAATGATCATGGAAGCTGTAAGGGCCATGCTTCATAATCAAGATCTTCCCATGCATCTATGGGAAGAAGCTTCCAGAACAATGGTTTATGTATAGAACCGCACTCCACATAGATTACTAGAGAACAAGACACCTGAAGAAGTATTTTTCGGCAAGAAACCAAAAGTCAGCCATCTCAGAATATTCGGCTTTCCAGTATACATACACATTCTGAAAGAAAAGAGAACAAATTTAGATCCTTCAGGAAGGAAAGGTACATTTGTGGGATACTATGAAAGCTCGAATGCTTATAGAATATACTTCCCAGGATTCAAGAAGATCAACATCAGCAGGGACGTAACATTTGACGAAGACTCAGCTTACAACAAATCTAGAAAGAGACCTGCTGAAGAACTTGAAGAAATAGAAGTACCCAGAATTCATGACACAACCATGAATGAAGAAATTCAAGAAGAAGATCAAGAAATAGAATAATCTCAAGAACTTGTAGATCCACCTCAGGAGAAGAATCCTCACAAGAGGAAACCTGCTTGGGTACGAGAAGTTATCCAAGGTGTAGAAAGATATGGGGTTCCAGAAGAAAATCACAGAGAAAGGAAAAGAACCAAGTCCTGCTCCGCTTATGTGGCCCTATTATGTGACTTCATCGATAAAGAACCTTCAAACTATGAAGAAGCGACAGAAAGGAAAGAATGGAAGGTTGCTATGATCTAAGAGTATCAATTGATCATGAAGAATGATGTCTAGGATATTGTCCCAAGACCAGAAAGGAATTCTGTTGTAACTTCCAAATGGATCTACAAGATCAAGCATGCTGCAAATGGTAGTGTTAGAATAATCATCCCATAGTTACCTACCTTAGACATTAATTTAATCATTTTTGTCTTATTACCTAGTTTCCTAGGTTCCACTCTATGCTAGTTGCCTTGTACATGTCCTAGAGGTCAACACATGCTAAACCTAAGTCATGGAACACTTGGGAAACATCCTGGAAACCCATTTTAGCATGTCTTGTTTATTCCAGATTCTCCAAAGCGCATATCTGCTTTTTCTGTAAAGCTACCTTGTTTTATATCTGATTTAAGGAAAAGGGAAAGATAGAATAGTGGTAACTGCCTTGTTTTTTTCCCACATCATCCTCCCTCATTTTCTCCAAATAAAAGAATGTATGAGTTTTATTTCCATCCCTCTTTATCTTACCCACTTGATTTATCCAATTCGTGAGCATCTACCTAGATTTGGAAACTGCTTTATGCACCTATGGGGGATTTGACTAGTTTTGGTAAGCCTGCCTTTTTACTATTTCGAATGAAATCCTTATGCATTCGAATATCTCATGTAATTATATATTACAGCAGCCTATTCATTCATAAGGTTGGATATTGTACACTTACTCAATACAAATTAGTGTTATGCTCCAATTTCAGTCTCCTTTGGTGTTAATTTTGCATGTTTGATTAGCAATTTTGTGAGTGTAATTGTTATATCTCTTGGGTTCAATTTCCACATGGTATCAGAGCCTTTGTAGATCGATTTATCTCCTTCCATATTGCTATTGCAGGTTTGACATCTTGACTAAGAGCATATTGTGTTGACTGAAGGGCACAGTTTCTGAGCTATGGACCAATCTCAGAAGATCATCTTGACTCCATTCAATTTCTTTGAGTGGAAAGCTGAGATGGAGATATTGTTGAGAGTGAAAGGTCTCTACAGGGTGAATATGGAAACTAAGGTAGAGCCCAATGCATCTGCAGAGAAAATCAAATGGCACAACAGGAGGGATGAGGCCTATGGTCTTTTGTGTCTAAGCATTTCAAAAGACCTCCTTTTCCATCTTGATGGATTGAAATCAACTAATGAAGTGTGGGAGAATATTGTAGATATTTTTGGTAATACAAATGAGATGAGAGGACATCAAATTGAGAATGAGCTAATCTCCTTGAGTCCTGGTAGCTTCGAATCCTTGCAACTCTATTTTTCCAAGTTTAAAGCCCTTGTTTTGCAGCTAAAATAGTGTGGGGTCGAAAAAAAGGAAGAGAAACTAGTTTTGGCCATACTCTCTAAGCTTGGCCCTGACTATTCAATGTTTGTTTTGACCTTCCATACCACCAAGTTGACAGCTCAAGCCTGGAATATGTCTAAGCTTGCATATTTCATGGAATCCCTCACACAGGAACAAGATAAGTTGGTGATGATGGGCACCATGAAACCTTCCAAATACCAAGATTTGGTTGCTGGAGATTCAAGGGTGGATTTGAAAATCAAGAAAAAAGCTAAAAATCCACTTGAGCAAAAGAGAGACAAGAACAAGTCTCAAGAGGAGCTCCAAGGTTCCAAGAAGAACTCCTAGAAGAAGAAGAACAAAGGAGAAATGAGCAAGTGCGCATACTGCAGTAAGGGCTATCATCCTGAGAGCTCTTGTATGAAGAAGCAAATTGACATGTTGACCCAACTCCTAGATAAGAATAACATCTCCCTTCTTGTTTTCTCAAAGAAGAGGGAAGGAGGATCAAATTCAAAGGATAGAGAGAGAGTACATGCCTTGGTTGCTGGCACATCAAGCTCACCTAGCTTCATCATAGACTCTAGAGCTTCTAGACATATGGTTTCAAAAAAAGAGGCATTCTCCTCTCTTAACATGTCGAAAGGTCCACCAATAGTTTTGGGAGATGACTCTCTCACTGACAGTTTGGGGAAGGGAAGGATTGATCTTGACCATTGTAAGTTAAATAATGTGTTGTATGTTCTAGGTCTTGCCTCTAATCTCTTGTCATTGTATTAGATGACTCACACTAGGTGTCCAAAGAAGGTCATCTTTTCCCCTGATGATGTTGAAATCAGAGATATTTCGAAAGGTAAAGTCATAGCAAAAGGTGTTCTTGATCACACTTCGAAGGTATACATGTTTTCCCATTTTCTACCCTACTCAAACCTCTCTACTCTTCTAATTCGTGCTAATGAGGCAAGCAAGGTTTGGCATGAAATATTTGGCCATATTAACTACAAGTATCTTTTTGATTTGAGTGAAAATGATATGGTCATAGGGTTACCAAAGATCAAGCTTTCTAAGGGATTCTGTCAAGGTTGTATCCTAGGAAAACACCCAGAGCACAAATATGAGAGAGCTAGTCATGAGAGAACCTCTGCACCTCTTGAGTTGATCCACAGTGACATTTCTGATCCATTCCCTCATATGTCCATGATCCAAGCCAAATATGCACTGACCTTCATAGATGACTTTTCCAGGTATTGTTGGGTTCACTTCCTAAAGCATAAGTCTGAAGTTTTTTACCTCTTCAATGTCTTTAAAGCCTTGGTTGAAAACCAGTCTAGGAGGAAACTCAAGATCCTTAGATCTGACAATGGTGGTGAGTATTTCAAGTCTAAGTTCATTCAGTATTGTAAATATGCAGGTATTCATATGTAACATTCGATCCCTTACACACCACAACAAAATGGCGTTGGTGAGAGAAAGAACAGGTCATTGAAGGAGATGGAAACCTGCATGATGGAGGCTAAGACTTTGCCACCAAAGTTTTGGGCCGAGGCTATAAAATGTACATCCTACATCCAGAATAGGGTGCCTCATAAGTAGCTTGATGGTATGACTCCTTTCAGAGCTTGGAGTGGGCACAAGCCAGATGTGACCCATTTCAAGATTTTTAGCTCAAAGGCTTGGGCTAGAATTCCAGCTGAAAAGAGAAAGGATTTACAGCCCCAAAGACAAGAGTGAATATTTTTTGGGTATTCTAAAGATTCAAAAGGGTACAAACTGATCAACTTGAGCACTAACAAATCTTTCATTGAAAGAAGTGTTCAGTTCCAAGAAGAGCCTTTAGCAGCAGTTGAAGTTGGAGAGTCCTCTTCACCACCATAACCATTGATTATATGTGAAGAGACTAATGAGTTTGCTGATTCTGATATGTCTGATAATGATGATTTAATTTCAGATCCTAACAGCCCTACATGACCAAAATGGGCAGTAAAGACCATTCATGCAGCTGGGGAACTAGCTGGAAATCCTAATGACACTAGGAGGACTAGATCTCAATTTGAGAGTGCCCTTTGTGTGAAAGATCCCCTATTTGTTGATAACTGATATTTGATGGTTGAATTAGACCCAAAAAAATATGAATATGCAGCACATGATCCAAGATGGAAAACAGCCATGAAAGAAGAATTCAGCTTGCTCCAGAAGAACAACACTTGGGAACTAGTTGATCTTCCCCCAGGGAGGAAGCTAATTCAATGCAAGTGGGTTTTCAAGACTAAGTTTGCTGCTGATGGTTCACCTTTGAAATATAAGGAAATATTGGTATCTAAGGGCTACTCATAAGTACATGGCATTGGATACAATGAAACCTTTGCACCATTGGCAAAGATGGACTCCATAAGGATAGCTTTAGCCATTGCAGCTTCGAAGCAGTGGGAGGTACATCACATGGATGTGAAGTGTGCTTTCCTAAATGGAGATCTCACTAAGGAGATTTACATACAGAAACTTGAAGGGTTTGTTTCTAATCCATCTTTAGTGTGCAGGTTAAAGAAATCATTGTATGGGCTCAAGCAAGCCCCCAGGGCTTGGTATGCCAAGATTGATGGCTTTTTACTATCACTAAGTTTTGTTCAATGCAAGTCTGATCCTAATGTATATTTGAAGCTGATTCATGGTTATTTGATTATTATTATCTTGTATGTTGATGACCTTCTGATTACAGGAAGTTCAAAGAAAGAGATTGCCTCCTTGAAAGATGCAATGAACCATGCATTTTCTATGACAAATTTGGGATTGTTGAGTCAATTCTTGGGTCTTGAAATTACTCAATCCCAACATGGAATCAAAGCACATCAGTCCATGTATGCCTTATATTTTCTAAACAAGTTCAACATGAAATATTGCAAGCCAAGTAATACTCCATTCCTTTCAGGAGTTAAGGCTTGAAGAAGCAGGTTCTTCTCCTATGGTAAATAATACACTGTATAGGCAGTTGATTGGGTGTTTGCTTGATCTTACACACACTCAACTTGAATTATCTTATGCAGTTAGTGTGGATTTTAGGTACATGGATCAGCCTCATGAGATCCACTGGAGGGAAGCCAAAAGGATCCTAAACTTTGTTCAAGGAACAAGAACTCATGGGATCTTCTACAAAGCAAAATATGATCTTGATTTGATTGGGTTTACTGACAGTGATGGGGAAGGTGACAACATAGGAAAAAATTCTACATTAGGATATGTGTTCATGCTTGCATAAGGGCCAATCAGCTGGTCAAGCAAGAATCAGAGTGCCATAGCACTCTCATCTACAGAAGCAGAGTATAGAAAAGTTGTAAATGCAGCAACTCAATGTTTGTGGTTGCAGGGAATACTTGGAGAATGTGGTTTCAAATCAGAGTTTTCAACTATTATCTACTGTGATAATCATAGCATCATTCGAATCTGTAATGATCTAGTTCAGAGACAGCGTACCAAGCACATTGAGATCCATATGCACTACATCAGACAACTTGTGCATGATGGTACCATTCATCTACTCTTCTGTGCATCTTCAAAACAAGTAGCTGACATCTTCACCAAAGTTGTTTGCGAGAAGAATTTCAGCAATCTCAAATCACTGTTGGGTATTGCTGATCATGTTGTGAAGCATGATTGATGAAAATATTTCCAAATTTTGTTTTTCCTATCCATGTTTAAGGGAGGATTTTTCCCACTGGGTTTTTGCCTCTTTCCTTGGTTGTATGGACAAGAAGTATGTAAAGGGTGACTAAGCCTTGCTGCTAGGCCCTATATTTTTCTGGCATTTACTCATAAATTCAGGCTTAATGAGGGTGTTAGAATAATCAACCCATAGTTACCTACCTTAGACATTAATTTAATCATTTTTGTCTTATTACCTAGTTTCCTATATTCCACTCTATGCTAGTTTCCTTATACATGTACTAGAAGTCAGCACATGCTAAAATTGAGTCATGGAATTCTTGGAAAACATCTTGGAAACCCATTTTAGCATTCTTCTTTATTCTGGATTCTCCAAAGCACATATAGCTGCCTTGTTTTATTTCTAATTTAAGGCAAAGGAAAAAGCTAGACTAGTGGTAACTGTCTTGTTTTTTGACCACATCATCCTCCCTCCTTTTCTCCAAATAAAAACATGCATGAGTTGTCTTTCCATCCCTCTTTAGGTTTCCCACTTGACTTATCCAATTCGTGAGCATCTACCTAGATTTGGAAACTGCTTTATGCACCTATGGGGGGATTTGACTAGTTTTGGCAAGCCTTATTTTTTACTATTTCGAATGGCATCTTTATGCATTCAAATATATCATGTAATTATATATTAAAGTAGCCTATTACTTCATAAGGTTGCCTATTTTACACTTACTCAATACAGATTAGTGTTATGATCCAATTTTAGTCTCCTTTGGTGTTAATTTTGCATGTTTGATTAACAATTTTGTGAGTGTAATTGTTCTATCTCTTGGGTTCAATTTCCATAGGAATCATAGAGAAATATAAAGCAATATTTGTGGCTGATGACTTCCCCCAGAAAGAAGGAATATATTATGAAGAAACTTTTGCACCTGTAGCCAGATACACTTCTATCAGATTAGTCTTTTCTTTGGATGCAGTGATGAAATGGAAGATACACCAAATGGATGTCAAGACTGCTTTCTTGAATTGTGTAGTGGAAGAGGAAGTGTATGTGGAGCATCCACTTAGTTTTGAGACACATGACAAGGAGACTCATGTGTGCAAATTGAAGAAATCCATGTACAGTTTAAAACAGGAACCCAAGACATGAAATGATAGAATTGATAGCTTCCTGGCTAGTTTGGGATTTACCAAGAGTAAAGCAGATCCCAAATTTTAATACAAGGTTGAAGAAGGAAACCCAGTGTTTCTCCTACTGTATGTATATGACTTGTTCCTAACAGGTGTAGATGGGTTGATTACTGACACGAAGAGGAAGCTTGCTACTGAGTTCGAAATGAAAGACTTGGGTATGATGCAGTATTTTCTACGCATAGAGGTGTGGAAGAATGTGGATGGAATATTCCTTAGACAAGGGAAGTATGCAGTAGAGATCCTGAAGAGATTCAGGATGATAGAATGCAAGGCCGTGACCACACCTATGGCATCGAACATGAAGTTATTGTGTGATGCTTCATCCGAGTCAGTTGATGCCATGGTGTATTGTTAGATGATTGGGTCCTTGATGTACCTGATGAATATAAGACCAGATATTTGCTTTGCTACGAACACCTTGAGCCAGTTCCCGACAGATCTGAGACATGTTCACTTGATTGCTGCAAAGCATATTCTAAGGTACCTAAAGGGTACATTTGATTATGGGCACAAGTATAAGGCTGATCAGAAGATTAACCTGGAAGGTTATGTTGATTCAGATTGGGATGGAAGTGCCATCGATAGAAATAGAACTTCAGGATGTTGCTTCAGTATGGGATCAGGTGTGATCTCTTGGTTTAGCAGGAAATAGTCTTATGTGGCACTGAGCACAATTGAAGCAGAGTATGTCGTAGCTTGTTTAGCTAGTTGTGAGGCAGTATGGCCGAGGAAGCTACTATTTGATTTATTTGATCTCCAGTTGGATGCTGCTTGTATATATTGCGACAACCAGAGTTGTGTGAAGTTGTCTGACAACCCAGTGTTCCATGAAAATTCAAAGCATGTCGAGATCAAATATCACTATATCAAGGATATGGTACAGAGAGGAGAAAGGAAGCTCCAGTATGTTGCGACAAATGAACAAATAGCTGATGTGTTGACTAAGCCATTAGCCAGAGTGAAGTTTGAGTACTTCATGGAGAATCTTAGTGTTCTCCAGATCGAGGTTCCCTCCAAGGGGAAGTGATGAGTTTGAGAGCCATTCTGACATGGTGAGAGGATTGGTTCCTTCCATTGTCACATGTAAGTTCTTAGCCATTCTGAGGTGACTGTAGGATGTGTTCCCACATGATCAGATGTGAGTGTAGAAGGCCAGGATAATGGAGGAACTTGGTCAGTTACTAGGAATTTGTTCAGTTTGGGACTAACACTCAGCCTAGGGTTGAGATCCATTCTGATGTGACTGTGGTGATGTGTTCATCCCACATGATCAAATATAAGTGCAGAGCCTTTCTGACATGATGTGTGATGATTTTCTTATCATGGTCATATGTAAGTGCATAGCCTTTCTGACATGGTGTGCTATGTGTTTCCTACCATGGTCAAATGTGAGTGCTGATCCTTTTTGACATGATGTGTGATGAGTTTCCTATCATGGTCAGATATAAGTGCAAAGCCTTTCTGACATGATGTGTGATGAGTTTCCTATCATGGTCAGATATAAGTGCAGATCCTTTCTAACATGATGTGTGATGCGTTTCCTATCATGGTATGATATAAGTGCAGAGCCTTTCTGACATGATGTGTGATGAGTTTCCTATCATGGTAAAATATTAGTGCAGAGCTTTTCTGACATGATGTGTGATGAGTTTCCTATCATGGTCAAATGTAAGTGCAGAGCCCTTTTGACATGGTTTGCGATGAGTTTTCAACCATGGTCAGATGTGAGTGCTGGGAGGGCCTTTCTGATATAGTTGTGATGTGTTTCCGACCATGGTCAGATATAAGCATTGAAGAAGATGAAGAACTAAATGGAGGCTAGGCCTACAACCAGCATGAGAAAGGGATGGCTCTGTAGAACTTCCCGTGACAAGAATAATCGAGATATAGAACCCGTCATGATGACCAGTGATGATCCAGTAGTGATGATCTAGTAATGATCCAGATCGAGTGATGATCCAGATCCAGTGATGAATATTAAGATGACTTGAAGATGAAGATGACTTGGAGATGAATATAATCTAGATGATATAGAGAAGAAGACTTGTGCTGATAAATTGTGTCGAGAGAATACCTTCCTAGTTAAGAGGGAGTGTTGATGTATTTATAACTTCAAAATGTATTCACTTGTATATCTTATGTATTGTACTCAAATGTTTATTCCGGGAAGTGTTTGTAATGTATTTGAGTCATGTAATGCCCTGATGTTCCTATCAGGAGATTCAATAATGTAAACAAGTCATGTAAAGTCATTGTGGGAAACCCTCCTATTGATCAAGGGTTAAAGTCCCCACATTTATGGGGCCCTAGGGTTATTAGACTCTCCTAGAGAAGTCGAGCCTAATGAGTTATTGTCAAGTCGAGAATTAGTATAAATAGAGAGTGAGCCTCTCTATTTATCACACATTCACTCACACTCAGTTGTAGCGCATAACCGAGAGAGAAGAAGTTGTTGGGACAAGAGAGAGAGAGACTACTACTATCGGGAGATCATCTTACTGTTTTTGGGGTTTTTCTTTTGGTGTTGATTCTATCTATGAGGAAGTTGCGGGGTTTTCTACTTTATGGTTTCCCCGAGGAAAAAAATTGTGTTCATTGTCTCTTATGTTTGATTGCTGTTCTTCTTATTCTCTAAGTTAAATATTCTAAGATAATGCTAGCTTGAATGATAAAAATCTAACACACGCAGGCACCATGTAGGCTAAGTCGAAAATATGTCAAATATTCTCATGTTTAAGGTACTTATGGAATTTTTTAGAATTTACAGTCTTCTCAAAAGTTTTTACTAACTTGGATACCTTTCCAACGGTGTAGAGAAGAGGTCAAATGGAGTTACATAACTCGATATATGGTTCATCCAAGTTAGGTGTTTTTTCAGTGACTTTCATGAAGTGTCGACATGCGACGAAATCATGGGAAAGTGGTCACAAGTAGAGATGTATAATTTTAGGCTATAAAAGATGCCCCTAATGTATGAGGTTAGAGGGAAAGAATATAATAGAAATACATTATAAAAAGGAAACAATGGAGTATGGAGAAAGCATAGAATCCAAGATCGAAAGGCTCGAATAAAGGTACCTGAAAGAGAGATAAATGTAAGTCAAAATTGATCTCTGGGACATACAGGTCCATATACAATGCATCACCATAAATATACAGGAGGATCCAACATATGCATGATTGATGTAACTATCATGGACACAATATGCAAAAAGGCGCCATATCAAATCTAAAGGAGTCATGGCCACAAATGAACAAGGTGGATCCATGCTCAATAATCGATCATAGCCACAAGAATACAGGGTGGATCTATGTCTCATCAAATTTCATATGAAGTGTGACAAGGTCTTGTGCAACTTGAGAAATAGAAAAAAATGATGATTCTACTATCGGCCCAAGTTATTCAATCCAAACCGCCTAAAGGTACGATTCCTAACCATGTGAATAAAGGAGTTGAAGTCGAACATGGAGGAAACCATTTGATTATTGATCATTTATGAGAACTATTAAAAAATGTGGGGGAAAACACCATTAATGAAAATGGTCACCAAGGTACCTAGTACATTCTAAAAAGTGTGAATAGAAGGTCTTGAAGTCGAACACTTGAAGGATCCATCGAGTAGGAGACAATAAGTTATTACCACTACCAAATAGCGAGGGAAATTACAACTAATGACTGCAATTCCCACGGTACTATCATAAAATTTAAATCTCATTCCCAGAGAAAGCGGTGTTGACATCGATAGGAAGAGATCCATTGGAAGGAAGGGATTTAAGCATCCTTCATCATCCAACACGAGGTAAGTCAATGACTGAGTGGATATGGAATTGGTACAAAATTTTACGACAAGGACCATTGAAGACATAATTTAATGAACTGATACCAGGGAATGGCCAACACAAAAAGGTCAAGGTATTTGCAGAATAGCTGACAAAGGTTTAATCCTTGAATAAGGAATATTTTGACACAAAGGTACCAACTACACAATTCTACAATGTAGGAGACATTGACAGATTCGCCATATAATGTAAAAGAAACCAACTGGAGGAATAAGAAACTCTAAATTGAGATAAAGTCAAAAACTGAGACCCAACTGTTGATAGAATCAAAACTGGTGCTTTGTTCAAGGAAACAAGACTTGTTGCCATGATGTAAAATACATGTGAATGAAATTCCCTTCCCTCTTTCTTGTAAATGCTTAACGAGTCCAAGAAATAAAACTCGAGACCTTCTTCATTTTTGACAAGCTCTAAGAAGAAACAAAAGAATGTTTGATAAATCATTAAATCGTGGATTTGACGAGCCCGAATTAGTGGATTCTCGACAGTGTTTTCATAATTCCGAGAGTTTGAAAACTCCAAAGAAGACTCCATGGGGGGTATTTTTTCGTAAAGTTAGTCTCCTAAGTCCAAAAAAGTGTAAAACAATAGAGGAAAACTCTCTTAGTTCAGGCGAACTAGGGTATGCATTTTTCATAGTTAGTCGGCAAGGTCTGAAAAAGGGGTGAACTATCACCAGAATGAATCTCCTTCACAAGTGAGCATAACACTCTAGTTTTAAAGGGTGTGAAGGAAAGAAAGATCACTCGGAATTTCCATTTATTTTTTGAGAATGGTACGGACAACACAAACTTGATTCTTTGTTCTAGAGTTTACCAAGCATGGCAAAGACATAAAGAACGCTCAGAATATTTTTCATGTTTAGGTCCAGAGCATGAAAAAGAGAAAACTAAGCTAAAAAAGGGTCATTTTCTGTAAGTTTAGTCCAGGTCCAGAAAAGAGATAAACCTATTCCTGAAGATACTCTTCTAGATTCTTAAGAAAATAAATTGTTCATTTTTTTGTAAATAATCCACATGCTCCGAAAAAGTGATAACCTACCACTGAAGTGGATGATTGTCCAATTTACCTTAACGAGTCTCAACAACCAAGTTTACTTGAAAATCTAGTCCATTTTAAGGATTCAGACCAGGGATTAAAGATAACTCCATATCTTTCCCATGAAGTTTTAATGATTTCGAAAAAAGTTAACTCACGTCCTCCTTACTGTTTTTAACGAGCTTGAAGGAGAGTAGAAAGAATGCTTTACATGCGAAGAGACGAGTGCCAGAGGAAGGAGAAACTAGTTCCAAGTGCAAGGAACAGTCCTAAGCATAATGCAAGGAAAATGAGAAAGATAAATAAAATCGAGGAATGTCTCCTCAAGGTAAAAGGTTTCAAGTTGCAAAGGCAAAATGATACAAGGCAAAGCGATGATGACAGTAGAGATGAAGGCTTGTATAACAAGCTAAAAGTGTGGAAGCCGACATCAGGCTCATAAGCGCAAGCAGGGTACATGCAAATGCAATTACTACTTAAGCAACAAGACGGGGCAAGTAAATAGTTGTGAATCCAACTACAAATCATGTCTCCAAGAAACAACAACATCAATATCATATTCAAAAGAAAAGATTTGATGTGGGTCAAGGCTTTGGTAGAAACACATGTAGCTTTGTTATCTTCTACATAAGTTGAATTCAAGGCAGAATCAACCGAAGAAGATTCTATAGTTCCAAGGCTTGAGGATTTATAATCAGTAAGATCAACCTCAGAAGGAAAGACAAAATCGATAGGGGAGATAGAGTCTGCAGGACCAAACTCAGTATCATAGGAGTTGAAAAATATATAAGAAAAATCAAACTCATCAGGATCATTGACTTGTTGTTCAAAGGGAGAGTCCAAAGACTCAACAAGACCAACATAAGAATATCGATCAATGGAAATATCAGGCTTATCAAGCAAATCAGGGTTAGAACTAGTCACAACTGAACCAACATCCAAAAGAAGGTCAGACTGTATCAAATCCTATAGGAAGAATTCATCAAAAGGAAGTAAAGCATTCTAGATAGGACACATATCTAAACTTTCAAATATATCAACAGAGTGGAGATCAGGATCCACAGTATGTGTAGTAGGGATTTTTCCCTTGCTACAGGTAGGAATGGCTCCCTTCCATCTATAGGACAGAAGGGTAGGGTTCTTGTGAGAATGGAAATAAAAACAAACATAAAATGAAATGAAATAGAACCCCTGCACACAAGGTTAGGGCTAAGCTCAAAAACCCTGCATCAGACTGTTAGAGAACAAAAGGACCTACAAGCAATTAATGGAAACCTTCAATAGAATGTTAAACAACAAACCTGCAAACAAATAATGTCAGAAAACTACAATATAACAAACCAAAAACATAAAAAGACAAGTATACCTTCTCTGGTTGGAATGGGCCACCATGCCCTAGCTTAGGAGAGCACCTCTCAATGGATGGGGAGCTATGGCTCGATTGAGGAATGGAGGAGAGCGAGGGTGAATGACTTGAGAGGAAAAGGGTCTCAAGGCACTCACATGGGCAGCGTAATGATAGGGAGATGAGAAGTGATTTGAGAGTGACCCCCACCCCTCTATTTATACTTTTTCTTGGGATTTTTAGGGTTTTAAGCCCCTGGTTGGGGCTTTAGCCCCTTGTTTTGGGCTTTTAGCCCCTTTCTCCCAATCCTTATCTCCTTTGGGGGTTTTATCCCCCTTTTTGGAGGTTTTAGCCCCTATGGGAGCTAGTTTGGCTCTTTTTAGGGGTTAAGCCCTTTTTCATATTTTTAAGCCTTTTTTAGGGTGTGGGGGTCAAATGAGGGTCGTGCATGGATGTCATTGGGTGGTGTAGGTCATGTAGAGGTTAGTTAGGGATTTTTTGGGTTAATAGATTGCCCCCTGATGTGTGAGGGTAGGAGCTCATCGTACGATCGATGGACATCATAGGATTTTCTAGGGAGAGGTGGTGCTTCCTGGGCTGGGGCATGGTGGCTTTTGGTTTTTGTATTAATATGGTTCCCATAAATGGGTGAGATACAAATGACGTATGACATGTATATGGACAAGGAAGAAATCCCCATGCTCATAACAATGTCAAAATAATAATGTGATCTAAGCTCTATAATGCAAGAGCCGATCATGTACAACTATTGTTACAATAGTGGTTGCCTCAATGAGAGGCTAAATACAATATTGATTTGAAGAACTGATACATTGGACCCATGGCATTCTCATGGAATGCTATATCTTCATGACTGATGACCTGTTGGATCTGGAATGGTACATAGTTGTAGGGACATGCTGATGGAGAGTCAGAGTCTTCGTGGTACAAATATGCTGCATCAATCAGAAATCTATATAGAAGCACCGCTGGGGCTTCTGAATAATGTCTCCAACGCAACCCAAAAATCACAAGGGACATGAACCTGTTGGGATACCTCAAATGGACTCATAAATGTGTTAGAGTTAGGTGACATCTGGGGTCTTTGACCAAATACTGCATGGAACAATACCCTGTACGAATATCAACAGTATGATGATGTTGCTGGAGTCGAGCACGTGAGAAACAACCATCCCGAGAGGCACTAAGGACTCCTCTCAAGTGGTCCAAGGAACTCATCAATGAGGTTAATGAAACAAGGATACCGGGACCTCTAAGTATATCCTATGGAATACATGTGTTGTCATCGACAGAGGGAGACTTGCCCCTAGCTAAGGAAACGATGTTTCTTTAACCAGAAGTGCAAGGGAGATAACCGAAAGATGTGAGACAATCTGAGGACTGACCCACTGAATGGGGGGGGGGGCGGAGGAATTGAATAGTGGTAGAGGGAGTGTAGTGGACTCAAAATTCCCTTGTTCAGAGCATGATGGCAGGGTATACTAGGCAGCAAATGAAACTAACTCATGGGAAAGGGATCATAGCGATAATACCGGGAAAGTAACTGCAGATGGGAAATGCTTAGAGGAGGTAGAACCTTTTGATATTGATGGGATCCAAGGAAGAAACATCGTAGAGTAATATGAAAAAAGGTGACCCAAAGTGGGAATGCTACCAAACTGTTATCTGTGTGGTGGTGTCTAAAGACACCATTGTGGTACAATCTCGTGGATTTTTGGCGAGCCCGAAAAAGTAAATGCTTGATGGTGCTTTCAATTTTAGAGAGTCTGAAAGCATGAACAAGACTCTAGTGGGGGCTCTTTTTAGTTGGTAGTCTCCTGTGCCTGAAAAAGGATAAAAGTATACAAAGGAGAGCTCACCCAACCTTTAGGGGATGGGAGACTTCTTTACTGTTGGTAGTCCAGTCAGGTCGGAAAAGGTTAAACCTATATTGACTGGACGGTCATTTAGATACTTTTATGAGCATGAACAAAACCAAGTTTGCTCGATGATATTTTGTTGATGAGAAGGCTAGAAAAGAGCTTAATAAAAACCCATGGTGATATTTTTCATAAAGTTCGGCCCCTCTACCCGAGAAAGCACAAAAGGATGTAGAGGGGAACGGTCTTATCTTGAATGTGCCAAGGTGGTCCTTTTCATTTGATGCTCTACATAGTCCGCAAAAGGAGATAAACGAGATGATGTAGATGCCCTTTCCTATACTTTAACAAGTGGGAAAGAAAGCATTTGTGCTCGACCATCTTTTCATTCTTTTAGAAGTCAGAAAAGAACTTAAAAGAAACTCTAGTATGGTCAACCGATAGCGGTGGCACAGGTGGTGCCCCATGTCGGGACAGTGGATAGTGGTCCAAAGGTCATCCGTGCAGTACGGATGGAGTAGGTGGCTCTTAAACATACCAATACATGCACGGGATAGATCATGGCAGAGGCACGTGAATCGATGCAGCAGAGGCACACAAACCGAGGTGGCTCTTGGACAAGGGTCAAGAGAGTTGTGTGTGAGTTGTGGTGGACAGAATTGACTACATGTGATGTGAGTGCAAGTCTAGTGGTAGTTATATGCCAAATTCATGCAAAAGAAATGATCTGTCCTCCAGACGATGGTCCAGGGACCCACATAAGGTGCAGTGGACAGATTAGATAGCTATATGCTAAATAAAATGACATGCCTTCTGGGTGGTGGCCCAGGAACCCGCATGAGTGGTGGTAGGCAAGTGTGATGCAAGTATAGGTATGAAGACACTTGTATCACTATGATGTGGCTTGTAAATTGAGGTAACTTCTGGGAAGTGGTCCTGAAAATTACTTATTAAGCATGAGATGATGGTCTCATAAGAAGATAGAGGGTAGAATTCTGAAACCAGTGGTGTGAACGATGTCTCAAATGAACTCAGTATGGCCCTGTTATGTCGAAAGGGAGAAAATAGGTCAAATGGGGCCTATATATGGGTGGGGACCACTTTGTGAGGTGTCATTGTTCACTGTAGAGTTGGAGAGGTGGGCCCTAGATTTTATTTTTCTGATTTCTCCTGTTTCGATCGACGGTTTCGAGTTCTGCAACTTGCAGGTAAGATATCTTACAAAATCTATCCTTTTCAGTGGTTTACATTTTGCATTTGCTCACCTGGGGATCCTCTATGAGCCTATTAGGGTCTCAATGAGCCAGGTCGCACCTTTCGAGGGACAAAGAGTGACTGGGTCACACCTGTGGGGCATTTTTGAGCAACCTAGTCACTCTTTTTGGCCAGACTAGTGCGACTTGGTCCCTGGGTGACTTTTTTGTTGAGAGCTGTGGCTGATAGTTGAATTTTGCTTGTGCAGGATGCCTAAGGAAAAGTGGCATGAGAGAGACTGCAAAGACCTCCAGGAGGAGGCATTCTAGGAAGGGAATGCACGTGCTACACTGGCCTGTTGTGGTTTACTAAAGTTCATGCAAATACCCCTCATTAATAGCTTGCATTTATTGCTGCAGACTTTGGTGAGCTTTTGGGATATTGGGGAGGAGGATTTTTTGATCCAGGGACAACGTGTTGAGATCATGCTGTTGGATGTATACTTTTTGATTGGACTCCCTATGTTGGGAGTTGTTGGCGACTTGGTGCCAGTGCTATCTCGTGGGGAGACACTTGAGGAGCTGTGTGAGAGGCACTGTTACATGACTGCGTACGTGTGTGGTTTGAACATTCTGATGTGTGACATTGAGGATGTGTCGACATGGGATATTGCTACTAGGAGTCACAAGATATCTGGAGGGAAGCTGCAGATAGTAGAGCATGCCATGGGGGGCACTTACTATGATTGGGCCCAGATGTACTTTCAGGCTGTTGGGCATCAGCTGAACATTGCGAGGGAATCTAGGGGAGACTTTTGTTTTGGGTCCTTCTTATGTGCTTTATTTTTTGAGCAAGTACCTACTCTGCATCTGCACCGAGGAGTGCGGGATGGTGGTCCGCGGGAGCCGCGGACGTGCAGGTGGTGCCAGATGATGGTAAGAGAGGGTGGCAATGGAGTGGGCTGCTTCTTCACCGAGGAGTTGCTTGAGTAGTGACGAAAGCTCCCAATGATTATTGAGGAGTACCCTTATGTGGGTATGGATTATCGTGGGGATCCTGAGATGCCCTGAGCTCCTAGTCAAGCATGGGGACCAGCTAGTATGTATGTGTGATGTATTTATGTTCATCTTTATACATAGTGTAGTTGAGCTGATTGATGATTATATGTATAGACTGATGGTGTCTTTGTTTGTGTATGCAGATGTTGGTGCCCACCCGCTGCTCGGGTATCAAAGGTGGGTGGTCGCTATTGCAAAGGTAGCAGTTCCTGCGGGGAACCCTTGCAGGAGACGACGGGAGGCAGAGGCTATTTTGTCGCACTTGGAGCGGCTAGCTGAGGGGATTTCTAATGACGGCTGGAAGACTTTGGAAAATGAGTTGATCGTCGCCATTTTTAGTGTTCCTCCGGAGTGGACGTCTGTGATGAGAAGGATGGCTATAGCCTGTGGTTACTTTCGTCGGGCAGTGCAAGGGGATCTTCCTGCAGAGGACGATGAGTATTCTAAGGAAGAAGATGTTGATGATACTGATTCAGATTATGAGGAGGAGTCTGAGTTAGACTAGCAGCTAGTGGGGCTGCCCTTAGTGCGTTGGTGCACTTAGGATTTTTGCATCGCTAGGTATATTCAGTTGAGAAAACATATGTTGCTTCTCATTTTGTACTGAACATATTGTGGACATGTGACTTATCTATCTATATATATTTCTGATGCACATGGATGTGCTTTTAATGGTTTTATATGTGAGTCTTTTTATGATGATATGAAATGTAATGCCTATGTGATGTATTTTTACACGTGTGTGTGTGTTTTATATATGATTATGCATGATGTTGTGTTTGTATGTTTCATATATGTGATTATGAATGTGCCAATTTAGAATATCATTATCCATTTGATCTGCTACACTATTGAGGTTTCTAGGAACATGTGTGAATGTAATGGATTCAAATGTTCTAACCATCTGTTTAGTGCACAAGAATTTTCTAAAGAGGCAGGGATCATGTACCTGGTAGTAGTTGTTCAATTGGGAGACAAGCAGCTGGGAATCTAAGAAGACATCGAGATGGAAAACGCCTAACTGGAGAGCGGTGGTCAAGAGGCCATTAACACCATCATATTCAACTTGGTTGTTGGTCGCACTGCCCACACATATTCCATCGATATGGATCAACTCGTGCGACTGGGAGTAGATGACCCATGTAGTCGAGGTGAGATTTGGAGACCATCTGCTTGCTCCATCAGGGGAAATAATACATAAGACTCACTTTAAAAATGTGTAAAATAAAAATGGACAAGACTATATTACAAGATGAACTACCGTCACTTAAAGAGGTGATGTTAAAGGGAAAGTGGTTTGGACTTTTAGAGGATCAACAGCCATTCCTTTATGTGACATGATGAAACCTAGGAGACGACCCGTTGGGACACAGAAAACACACTTGAAAGGGTTCAAGTGGATTTTGTACTTGTGACATCGTAGGAAGGCTTTCCGCAAGTCGTTTATGTGTTGTGCTTGCTTCTGTGACCACGCAATGAGGTTGTCAAGATATACCAACATGATGTGGATGAGGTTGCAGAAACAGTGTGTTATGGCATGCTGGAAGGTGGCTCCAACATTCTTCAGACCAAAGGGCATTACTCGATAGGAGAATGTGCCCCATGGGGTTGTGAATACAGTCTTGTAACGATCTTCTTTCCGGACCTGGATTTGGTTATATCCAGAAAATCCGTCCATGAAGGAAAATACCTCATGTCCAGCACATGCATCGATAATCTAATCGATGAAGGGTGTTGGGAAGTTGTCTTTGGGGCATGCCTCATTTAGATCATGGAAGCCTATGCAAACGCGGATGGTATCCTATTTCTTATTCACGGGAACAATATTAGAAACCTAAGTGTTGTACGCAATGGGGTATATGAAGCCGACTGTGCACAACTTTTCAATTTCATCTTTGACCGCAACAACTTTGGAAGGATGGATGGGTCATTGCATTTGGTGCACGGGAGCCACATCGGGCCATGTGTCGATGTGGTGTTCCACAATGGATGGATCCAACCCGAGCATTTCAGTGTATGACCAGGAAAAGATGTCACGAAATTCTTGGAAGAGGGATTTGTAGGCAACAACTTCTTATGGGGAGCAAGATGCCCCCAGCATGATTTCTTCAACAACCTCAGGGTTGGTTGAGATGTTGATTTTGATGGTTGGAAAAATGTTGGCCATGTTCCCTTCTTCGAAGGTGTGTGGTGCTGGAATAGGATTTTTGAACCAGTCGACTTTCCCATGAATGAAATCTTTGGTTTCCATGGAAAACTGGTCAGACTACGACACAAGTTCTTCGGGGAGGAAGAACGAGCAATGGTGCATGTCGTCCCATGGATATTCCGGGGCAGTTAAGGCTTCAAGTATCTCCTCATCATTGTGGAAGCAACAAAGAGACAGGTCTGAGGGACTGTCTGTGATAGTGGAGACAAGAGGGTCTGAAGAACTAGTCATCATGTAAATGGACATGGTGTCTGAAGAAGGTGGTGGGGGGTGAAATTATTCGATCATAGTGATCTCTAATTCAAGGGAATGTTGTTGAAGGTTGGCTAGAGCCATTTGGAACTTGGACAAGTCTTGGCAGTGGTGATAATAGTGTCCATACAATTTGCAAAGGGTGCAAGCATGGTTTGTTCTCAATGACTTGTTTCTCACTATTGGCCCGCTTGAGAGTTCAACCATGAGGAGGTTTTTCATTGAATCCATGGCATCCAAATGCACGTGGATTATGGGAATCTCAGGGAATTTTTGGGTTGGATGGCCCCGCTCTTCACAAACAGTGCAAGGTGGGATCTATCGAGGTTCAATGGTAGCTTTCGTAGTTTTTCCCTTGGCCCTTTTTGGGTGGGGCGGTGTGGGTGCAGGTGTGGTGGTTGGTTTTTGCGGGCTAGGTGGAGTATGAGATTTAACCGCAATGGGTTGCACGGGGGTTAAGACTACTTGGGGAATTGGTGGTTGGGCTGGTGGATAAAGGTACCACATGGGAATTCCCAATGTAAAATTGGGTAAGTTTAAGGTAGCCATTATTGGCTTGCTCATAACACCAAGTGTGGGAAAGAGGAAGGGAATTGTGTGGAATGGGGAGGAGCCTAGATAACTCCCTGATGGTTGCATTTCGGATGAGGTTGCGATGGTGGCTGCGCATAATGCTACAACTGCTGATGGTGTTGCGGCTGCAGATGGTGTTGTGGTTGCGGTTGTGGTTGATGTTTGGGTGCAGCAGTGTTAGATGAGAGCATGTACAAATCCACAGTCTCATTTGATGTTGGCGGTGGTGACACCAAGGGGAAAGAAGCCATCATGTTGGTATTGGCAAACAACCTAGGGCCCACATTCAACAATGGGGAGGTTGGTATGTTGTCAACCATAGTGTTGACTGCAGGGATAACATTGGTGGGTGCGCCCTTGCAGATCAATGGTGTTAATTGTAGGGATAACATTAGCTGGTGCAGTTAGCCATTGTGGATCATGATAAGTTAGTTGGTCAACCGTCATGATTTTCCCTTCATGAGGGAATATCATGAGACAGAAAATAGTTGATGCTACGGCTCTCATGGCGTACATATAACTTCTTCTGAGGAGAAGGTTATAGTCCAACTGAGCATTGACAACCTCTATGTCAATCAATACTATTTTCCCGGCTAATTTGATGGGGACAAAGGGGAGGATTCCTTGGGATTTAGTGGGGTGGCCATCATAATCCTGTAGAGTAGTGGAGGATGGCTACAGAATTGGGGATCCAATCTTCTGCCAGACTAAGGTAGAAATCACACATGTGGATGCCCCCTCGTCCACTATGCAGCGGTGTAGGACCAAATTCTGGATGGAAACCGAGATTTGGAAGGCAATGGTTGATGGAATCCACGGTTCTCCATTCTCTGTGTTGAATGTGATCAACTTAGAGTCTGAGGGGTCTATAGCACCAAGGGAGGCTAGTAAGGATTTCTGCTGTGTTGGGCAAGTTTTGAGTACCTCAAGAGCGGACATGGCTGTAGGTTTTTGGGCCAAATCATCCACGATGTTGTAGCTTACAGCAGCTCTAGCTGTGACGTTATTGGAAATCCGCCATATGGGGGGGCACAGAGGGAAAGGGGGTAGCTGAAGAGGTGCATTGGTTGTTTTGGATGTAGATTCCGCTGATGTGTAAGCGGGTTCGGTGTTAGTATCGTACTAATTTCTTCTGGTCTGTAAATTGACCTCTTCAGTTGTCATGGCTAGCAGGTGGTGAACACCTGTTTTTGTTGTCAGAGGTGCCCCCGGGTCATTGGGATTGGGCTGGGGGGCAGGTGTAGTTGCTACTAGTCCTTGGACTGGAAATGGGTTTTGGAGGACCATGGGTGGGGGCCCTGGTGGTGCCGGGTTGGGTTGAGCTTGGGATGCCGTATTGGTAGCATGCTGAACCTCATTGTGAATGGCTTGCTTGGTGCGACCCATGAAGGGACATTCGTGTGTATAGTGCCCATAGACCTCACACAACTTGCATGGCTTGTTTGTGCGCAACAGAGCATTGCGTCTAGGTGTGTTTGGTTGCTGAGGATTTTTGGCTCGTTGGTTTTCCCTGGCATTGTTGGGAGGGCTTAGTTATTGACCGTCTCCCTATGGTTGATTGTTTCCTTGGTTCCGGGCTTGGTTATTTCTAGCCTACCCTTGTTGGTCATTGGGGGATGACTGGTTAGGATGGTTTTGTTGTGTAAGCACCTGTCCTAAAGGTGCTGGCGGAGTAGGGATGGGGGCTTGAACGACTTGCACTGGTGGTGCATAGTAAAATTGGGTGGGTGCAAGTGCCACAAATGTGGGAATTTGTCCCGCATATTGTTGTGCCAGCCAAGCTAGTTCCTGGGCCTGCTACGGTGGCATAGGTTGTGCATAAGAAGTTTTAGCTCCAGACTGGGACATCATTCTTTTTTTTTTTTAACAGAAACATAAAGGAAATTTATATAAAAGTAGCTGTGCACAGCCATTCAATACAAAAAGAGAGTACCAGAGTATCTGTGCTTAACAGAGAAGAAGCACAAGGAGGTCATCCACTGAGTTTCCTTAAACACTTCAAAATGGTTCTGATCAAAACTCTTAAAGCCTGGGGTTGTATAAACCCTTACAAACTGTTTGCATAATAGAAGACATAAATACATTTAATATAGCTACGTAAAATAAAACTAAGGATTGCCTCTTGGCTGCAAGACTGATTCCTCCTCCATTGGAAGCACGACGTCATCAGAGGCTACATGAACTCGGCTGCTCTGGTTCATGGAGATGAGTTTCTGAAGGTTCTTAGCAATCCTTTCAACCTGGCCCCGAACTTCAAGAAGACGAATCTCATTGTCATCAATACACGAATCTTGGTTGCTGATTTGCTGCGAGGTGTAACTGACTGTATCTTCCATATTCTTCACCACCTGAGCCATCTCTCTGTTGTCCATTACACTGATAGAAAGCAGCTCGTAAAGGCGCCTTAAATTCTTCTTAATATCCACGAGACCTGCATTCTCCCCATGCTGTGCCATATCACTAGCTTTTCTAAGAGTGATACGAGCAAACTACTTCTGAATGGAGAGAACAGAACTGGAAGAGGCCACAGAGCTATTAAAGCAAGCACGAAGAACCTGAAGCTCTTTAAGCAAACGAAGCTCGCTGTCACCACAAGCCAAAGTTCCCACATCTCCCTTTTTCCACCCAGTGCACCTGCAACCGATGACCAAACTGCTGTCCCAATTGCCTAATGGAGCCAGAGTCGAAACTGAAAGGGAGAAACAAGAACACGGGGAGAAGGCTGCAAGAGCCACCCTCTCTTTCACCACTGAGCGAATATAGGGAAGGACCTTCCACGGAAGACCATGAAAATGCCCTTCTCCTATACCAGAGATAACATGCAAGAGAAAACTCAGAGCGTCAAACGAACCAGGGCCAAGAAGGGAAGAATAATGTGAAGACATAAGGCATCCCATAGAAGCCATATCGAAATCCGAATTGAAAACTGGAGTGTGCGAGGGAGTGTTAATTAAATCCCCGAAAGGATGGGCCTTTAAAACCAGAGGAAACGAGAGGGGCGGTTGCCAGCGAAGGGACCACGCGGCAGCGGGAGCAGAGGGGGTAGGACGAGGCCATAAAGAAGACGTGACAGTGAAGGAAGAGGCTGCGGAGGACGAGCGGGAGGGATAAGGCTTGAAAAATGAAGGGGAAGAGGAGGGGAGGAAAGAAAAAGAGGGGGGGCCAAGTGATCCCAAAAGGAGGGGGAATAGAGAAGAAAAAAGAATGAGAGAGGAGGGATAAGGAGGAGCGGGCGAGAAAGGGGGGAGAAAAGAAAGGGGACAAAGACTCTGTTTTCCATGGAATTGGGCGTTGAAGGGCCGGAAGGGGGGATTCCAGCGCCACCAGTTAAGGGATAGATTTGTGAATAGGGCGATTTCCATTCTGTCGATACTGCCCTTGTGGGAGAGAAGCTCCCCCATTTTCCAGACTGTCAGCTACCGAATTGTTGTGCCGGAGGATGTGATATGTTTCATAGTCGCTGGACATAAGGAGCTTTGCTTTTTCATAAAGTCGCTGACATTTGATGGCTCCCTCATTGTATCCATTGATTAATTTATAAATGACATGCCTAGAGTCCCCAATGATCAAGGCCTTGTGAATTTTCTTTTCCTTAAGAATGTGGAGGCTCTGAATAAGAGCCAACCACTCAGCTTCATTGTTGGACCTGATGCCGAGCCCCCAAGCGAATGCATGTTCTACATGTCCTACGGGATTCAGCAGAATCCCCCCCGCACCTGCCTCCCCAGGACTGGGACATCATTCTTGCATAGTACAGAGTTTGGTTTTGGTAGGAAACACTGGGGGTGTTGCGTGGTTGTGGTGGTATTGCAGGTGGTGTTAGACGGTGTTGTGGTTGGTGGGAGACAAAACCTATGATGCCATCTGCAGCATGGGATGCCCCTGGTGCATCCTAGTAGGAGGTGCCTGCATAGGGAGCGTCTGGAATGTCAGTGTAAAGGTATCCAGACTATGTGTAGATCAGATCAAACTGCTGGGCTTTCAAGATGGCGTCCTCTTTGGATTGGGGACGTTTGGATGCAATGTCCTTTGCTATAGGTGGTAGCAAGGTTTTTAGGAACCAATCCAGGAAGATCCTGTCATCAAGTTGAATCTTGCACAAAATACAACGTCGCCACCATTCATGGATGTGGTTGGTTATGTGGGTCGCATTATTTTGGTGGCAAGATAACAAGATCTCCACCCCTTCGTCGTATCTAACGAGAAGTTGGAAATACTACAGGAACATGAAAACCAAGGAGTTGAAATCCGGGTACTTGGCTTATGGTAGCTTAATGTACCACTTGGCTGTAGCACCTATGAGGGTGAGTTGGAAAATTCCGAGTCTAATTGAATCATCTATGATGTTGTTTGATGAGCACCATAGGTGAAACATCATGATGTGGTTTTGGGGGCACTCCCCTGCCTTCCCTTCAAACTTGGGAATGCCTGAGGGGAGTTTGGTTGGGATGGGAGGCCAAAACCTTTGATGGTGGATAGGTTCATTTGTTAATCGATCCAAGTCAGGAAGGTTGAGGCATGCCATGAAAGGAAGGTTTGACCCAAGGTTGATGTGAGATGGGAAAGCAATGGTGGTGGGATTTGTAGGGACATGATGCACTTTCATGACTGGGGGTACTTGTGGCACCGTTGTGGATGGTCCACTATCCCCAAGTGTGGTAAACGGAACCGTGTGAGTGGAAGGGCCACTACCTCCATGTGTGATAGGAGGGGTAGTGTAGATGGGAGGGCCACTTCCCCTAGGCATTCCAAGTGGGACAGTGTGGGTGGAAGGGACACTAGCCCCATGTGTTACGGGTGGGACAACTTGACTGGTCAATATGGGTGGTGGTAGTTGGCTTATGATGGTTTGCATGACTGTGCTGGGGCCAACAACAGGGGTGTTGGTGGTGGTGTGGGGTGTGGACATGGGTCCACTGCCAATCAATAAGCCTGAAAATGGATTAGGGTTTGCACCATCCATGGGGCTAGATGGTGCAGTATGTAGGTTTGGCTCATATTAGTATGATTATGAGTCTGAATCGAAGGTTGTGTGGCCTTCTGATGGTGTAAAGGGTCATCGATAATGGTCTTGACGGTGTTGGTTCAAGGACCCAAACTGTGGTGGATCTCCTCTCAAGCGTGAGGAAGAACATGGGGGATCAATTGTGTCTTATTTGTATGTCAAGTAGTGAAATATGGAAATGAATTTTGGACCCCAGTTTCAATAGATTCCTATTGGATTTTAGGTGGTCACTCATCCACCAAGACTGCTAGGAGACAATGCTTGGCTTTTTCCTCACGGGAGTTCTAGTCAATCGGTGGGGGTCGTTTCCCATTTCGCTTGGAAATTCCTCTTAGCAACCAGATACTTTGGGGTTCCCATGGTACTCCTCATAATGAGTTTCTGGGCTGATCCCAAGTACTTCCCATGGTTAAGGAATTCAGTGACTTGTGTCCTCAAAGAATGCAAATGTTTGAATTAGTGTAAATTATAAATTTTAATGGCTAGCTTAGCGTCATGAACTGAGTTTGGTTGTTTTATGTGGTATGGTTTGTGTGTATTTATTTTGTCTTTATATTACACTTAGTGGCTGCTTAAATGGTTTATGAATATTCCACAGAGTTCAGAACATTGTTGATGAAAGTAGTAAATGATAAAAATAAATTTGAACATCTACCATATGTGAATCTCAACTATGATAGCCTGACTAGGTGACTTCCTTACACCTGCATTTCTCTTCAACCAGGAAAGGGTGATGGGCTCTCAACACAATGGGACTAAGCCAATCTGTAGATCCTCAAGTCAACCTCTAGATGCAAGGTTGGTTAACAGGGAGGACGCAAACGCCGTGAGGCCCCCTAGGCTTACCACCCCTTCTACCTTCCAAGTCACTCGTTTTTGGTGGTTTGGAAAAATGATAGGTAAATTCCTATTACTATATGAGCTTCACCCTTCGTCTTATCCCAGAATACCCTGAAGGGTGATGACTGGGTAGAGGAGGAAGGGCTAGGAAAGATTTAATTTTAAGAATTGAAACTTGTAGTAATTTTTTGATTCAAGCTTTAAACAGATTCATTAACCAATTAACCATTTAATTTGATAGTGATTTACACATGTTGCAATGAAATAAACAAATACTGAAAGGAAATAAACACAGATTTTGATGGACAGAGGAAGCTGAGCCACACTGAAAGTCCCAATAACTTTTAAAAATATGAATCTGAGAGATAGATCGCTCTTTTCGGGAGAAATGTGGCGAGGGGGTCGCCAAATTTTCCCCAAATCAGGGGAAGGGGTCACTCATAAACTGCAGACATAAGCAATTTGGTTTCTGTGATCAATTCGCACCTTTCGAGCTTGAATGAGCGACTTGGTCGCACCTTTCAGCCCGATAAGAGTGAACTGGTTCGAAAGATGGAATTTTTTTTTACCTGAGTCAGGTCTGGCCAACAGTAACCTGTACTGTGGCCAAATGGGCTCATCTTGGCCTCGAGGAGGCTCGGCTATACCTAAAAAAGAAGGAAAAGATAGATCTAAACTAGTTTGAGCATAAAATTAAACTAGGGAAAATAAAACTAAAATGCAGAAATTAAACGCAGAGATCCTGTGGGATCGACCTGGTATGGTCGCCAAATCTATAGTAGGGCTTCTGACCTTGCTACAGGTAGGAACGACTCCCTTCCATCTATAAGACGAAAGGGTAGGGTTCCTGTGAGAATGGAAATAAAAACAAACAAAAAACAAAATGAAATAGAACCCCTGCACACAAGGTTAGGGCTAAGCTCCACAACCTTGCATCAAACTATTAGAGAACAAAAGGACCTACAAGCAATCAATGGAAACCTGCAACAGAATGTTAAACAACAAACCTGCAAAGAAATAATGTCAGAAAACTACAATATAACAAAGCAAAAACATAAAAAGACAAGTATACCTTCTCTGGTTAGAATGGGCCACCATGCCGTAGCTTGGGAGAGCACCTCTCAATGGATGGGGAGCTATGGCTCAATGGAGGAATGGAGGAGAGGGAGGGTGAATGACTTGAGAGGTAAAGGTTCTCAAGGCACTCACACGAGAAGTGTAACAATAGGGAGATGAGAAGTGATTTGAGAGTGACCCCCACCCTTCTATTTATACTTTTTCTTGGGATTTTTAGGGTTTTAAGCACCTCGTTGGGGCTTTAGCCCCCTTTTTTGGGATTTTAGCCCCTTTCTTCCAATCCTTGGCTCCTTCGAGGGTTTTGTCCTCCTTTCTGGAGGTTTTATCCCCTATGGGAGCTAGTTTGGCTCTTTTTAGGGGTTTTTAAGCCCTTTTTCATATTTTTAAGCCTTTTTGAGGGTGTGGGGGTCAAATGAGGGTTGTGCGTGGATGTCCTTGGGTGGCGTAGGTCATGTAGAGCTTAGTGAGGGATTTTTTGGGTTAACATATTTCCCCCTGATGTGTGAAGGTAGGAGCTCATCGTATGGCCGACGGACATCATAGGATTTTCTGGGGAGAGGTGGTGCTTCTTGGGCTATGACATGGTGGATTTTGTTTTTTGTATTTATATGGTTCCCATCAATGGGTGAGATACAAATGATGTGTGACATGTATATGGGCCCTAGTTTCAATAGCCTCCTATTGGATTTCAGGTGGTCATTCGGCCACCAAGACTGCTAGGAGACAACGCTTGGCTTTTTCCTCACGAGAGTGCTAGTCAATCGGTGGGGGTTGTTTCCAGTTTCGCTTGGAAAATCCTCTCAGTGGCCAGCTACTTTGGGGTTCTCGTGGTACTCCTCATAATGAGTTTCTAGGCTTAGCCCAAGTACTTCCCATGGTTAAGGTAGTCAGGGACTTATGTCCTCAAAGACTGCAAATGTTTGAATTAGTGTAAATTATAAATTTTAATGGCTAGCTCAGCGTCATGAACTGAGTTTGGTTGTTTTATGTGGTATGGTTTGTGTGTATGTATTTTGTCTTTCTATTATACTTAGTGGCTTCTTAAATGGTTTAGGAATATTCCATAGAGTTTAGAACATTGTTGATGAAAGCAGTAAATTATAAACAAAAATTTAAACATGTACCATATCTGAATCTGAACTATGATAGCTTGACTAGGTGACTGCCTTACACTTGTATTTCTCTTCAACCAAGAAAGGGTGCTGAGCTCTCAACACAATGGGACTAAGCCCATCTGTAGATCCTTAGGTCACCCTCCAGATGCAAGGTTGGTCAACAAGGAGGACGTGAACGCTGTGAGGCCCCCTTGGCTTACCACCCCTTCTACCTTCCAAGTCACCTGTTTTTAGTGGTTTGGAAAAATGACAGGTAAAGTTCCTATTACTATACGATCTTCACCCTTCGTCTTATCCCAAAATACCCCGAAGGGTGATGACTAGGTAGAGGAGGAAGGGCTAGGCAAGATTTAATTTTAAGAATTGAAACCTATGGTAATTTTTTGATTCAAGCTTTAAACATATTCATTAACCAATTAACCATTTAATTTGACAGTGATTTACACAGGATGCAATGAAATAAATAGATACTAAAAGGAAATAAACATATATTTTGATGGATAGAGGCAGCTAATCCACACTAACAGTCCCAATAACTTTTGAAAATCCGAATCTGAGAGACAGATCGCTCTTTTCGAGGGAAATGTGGCGAGGGGGTTGCCAAATTTTCCCCAAATCAGGGGAGGGGGTCACTCAGAAACTGCAGACAGAAGTGATATAGTTTCTAGGATGAAGTCGCACCTTTCGAGCTTGAATGAGAGACCTAGTCGTACCTTTCAGCCCGATAAGAGTGACCTGGTCTGGAAGATAGAAAATTTTTGCCTGAGTCAGGTCTGACTGACAATAACCTATACTGTGGATGAATGGGATCAGCTTGGCCTTGAGGAGGCTCAACTGTAAATAGAGAAGCAGGAAAAGATAGATCTAAACTAGATTGAGTAGAAAATTAAACTAGGGCAAATAAAACTAAAATGCATAAATTAAACCCAGGGATCTTGTGGGATCGACTTGGTATGGTCACCAAATATGTAGTAGGGCTTTCTCCCTTTCTATAGGACGAAAGGGCAGGGTTCCCATGAGAATGGAAATAAAAACAAACAGAAAGTGAAATGAAATAGAGCCCCTACACATAAGGTTGGGGCTAAGCTCCACAACCCTGCATCAAACTGTTACAGAACAAAAGGACCTGCAAGCAATCAATGGAAACCTGCAATAGAATGTTAAACAACAAACCTGCAAACAAATAATGTCATAAAACTACAATATAACAAAACAAAAACATAAAAATACAAGTATACCTTTTCTGGTTGGAATGGGCCACCATGCCCTAGCTTGGGAGAGCACCTCTCAATGGATGGGGAGCTATGGATCAATGGAGGAATGGAGGAGAGGGAGGGTGAATGACTTGAGAGGAAAAGGGTCTCAAGGCACTCACACAGGAAATGCAATGACAGGGAGGTGAGAAGTGATTTGAGAGTGACCCCCACCCCTCTATTTATACCTTTTCTTCGGACTTTAGAGTTTTAAGCCCCTGGTTGGGGATTTAGCCCCTTTTTTGGGGATTTTAGCCCCTTTCGCCCAATCCTTAGCTCCTTTGGGGGTTTTAGCTCATTTTTGGAGGTTTTAGCCCTTATGGGATCTAGTTTGGCTCTTTTTAGGGGTTTTTAAGCCCTTTTTCATATTTTTAAGCCTTTTTGAGGGTGTGGGTATCAAATGAGGGTCGTGCACGGATGTCCTTGAGTGGTGTAGGTCATGTAGAGCTTAGTGAGGGATTTTTTGGGTTAACAGTATGCATAGGATGACACACCTGGTCAATTGCCGGAGCTGAGTCCTGAGAAGGTAAACATGAACATAGAGGATTCTTCTCAGTGGAAACTAAAAGAAAGGGATATGAGGCCACATAGCTCACCCATGGCGAGGTAGTGTCTATTGATACACTGGGAATCAATAAAAGAAAAACCTGGTCTCTAGTTGGGTTAGGAGAGGGATCAAGAAAATCCAACTGATCAATAGTGACAATGTCTCTGTTATGAATAAAGTACATCACACGAAAGAACGTTGACACCATAGCTTATATGGCATAGACATAATCACGTTCAAGTAGCATATTGAAGTCCAAGGGGTCTTCTATCACCATGAAGTTAACTAAGACAGTATTCGCACCCAAAGTAACAGGTGTGTGAGCAAGAAATACCAAGGATGTACTAGTTCTTCTATCAAAATCCAGTAACCGACTATTAGTCGACACAAGGATGGGAGATACCATGCCTTGCCAAGCATGCGCATACAAAATACTAATTGAGGCTCCTTCATCAACAATACAATGAGCAATCATGTATTATCCAAATTTTACCTTTATCTAGAAAGGTGCATCAGAAGGAAGGCACAACTCAACTACGTTATCCCAATAAAATGAAGAAATGTAAGAGATTGGTGGGGTTTCATTTGAAGGGATTTCAGTGCCCCCTTGTTCAGTAACTTTTGAACTAGCAGCGAAGAAAATATGACTAGCATATACTTCACTCTCCAAAAGAAGAGTGGGATTGATCGACGATGGAATCGATTCAATTGCTTCGTGAAAATCACTCTCCGAAGGGAGAGTGGGATTGATAAAAGATGAAATTGGTTCAATCACATAAGGATCACTCTCCAAAATAAGAGTGGGGTGAACAAAAGGCT
Organism: Pseudotsuga menziesii; assembly: GCA_001517045.1. NCBI lineage: Eukaryota > Viridiplantae > Streptophyta > Pinopsida > Pinales > Pinaceae > Pseudotsuga > Pseudotsuga menziesii. The sequence continues at coordinate 123,594 of LPNX010751939.1, read as the reverse complement.
GGGAAGGTTCCGCCACTAGATCAACTAAAGGTTGAATAGGTAGTTGAGAAACTTCAACTTGTTTAGGGATAGGATATTCTTGAGTCTCGGACCACACTCTTTGCACCTCTATGATAGCAAGGAACTAGTGAGTAATATGATCTCCCTTGCATAGGTTACAAGGGAGCTTAATTTTTCCTTTCGAACGACCAGTTTTCTCAACGATGTCAACATGACTAGTAGAGGTTGACTGTTTACCCCCAACATGACCATTAGAGGCTGGGTGACTATGTCCAACCTGACTAAGAGAGGTTGGTTGTTGAGAGACTTCAAGATGTTAAAAAATGGGATGACCTTGAAACCAAACTCTTCGTACCTCTGTGATGGTAGGGAGTTGATAAGTAAGGTAGTATCCCTCACAGAGGAGCGGTATCTCCAACAACTCAGTATCGCACGAACTTGTGCTTGACTAATGTGTGAGAGGAGATTTTCGGTGTCTTTCTCAACGAATTTGGATTTCATAAAATATAGGCCACTATGTTTGAGTTTAAATTTTTGGGCAGTTAAGATATCCCTAACCCAAAACACTAGCCTAGACTAGTGTGTGTCATCTCTATAAACAAACAGCTACTAATAAATTTTAGATATTAAGTGTTTATTTTTAAAGGGTTATTGATCACTCAAAGGGGGTAGCGAAGGTGAAACCAATGGTTTTTTGACTCAATGTTGAAACATAATGACTAAGCAAAGAGAAATGAAATGAAACAAGAACGTCATGAGTACATAGGTGAAACACGCGGGTACCATGTAGGACAAGTCACAAATAGGTCAAAGATGCTCATTTTTAGGGTACTTCTAGGAATTTTCAGACATTGGAGTCTTCTAGAAAGTTTTTTCTGATTTGAATGCCTTTCCAATGATGTAGAGAAGAGGTCTAATGGAGTTACCTAACTCCATATATGGTTCCTCCAAGTTAGGTTTTTTTTTTCTGTGACTTTCATGAAGTGTCGGCATGCGATGAAATCATGGGAAAGTGGTCAGAGGAAGAGATGTGTCATTTTATGATACAACAGATTCCCCATAATGTATTATGTTAGAGGGGGAGATGATAACTGAAATAAATTATAAAATGGAAACAACTGAGTATGGAGAAAGAAAAGAATCCAAGATCGAAAGGCTCGAACAGAGGTACCTGAAAGAGAGATAAATGTCGGACAAAACTAATCTCTGGGACATACAGGTCCATATACAATTGATCACCATAAATATACAGGTGGATCCAACATATGCATAACTGATGTAACTATCATGGTCACACAATATGCAAAAAGGTGCCATATCAAATCTAAAGGATTCATGGCCACAAGTGAACAAGGTGGATCCATGCTCAATAATCGATCATAGCCACAAGAATGCATGGTGAATCTATGTTGCATGAAATGTCATATGAAGTGTGACAAGGTCTTGTGAAACTCGAGAAATAGAAAAAAATGATGATACTATTGTCAGCCCAAGGTCTTCAATCCAAACCGCCTGAAGGTATGTATCCTAACCATGCAAATAAAGGAGATGAAATCAAACATGGAGGAAACTATTTGATTACCAGTAATTAATGAGAACAGTTAGCAAACATGAGGGAAACCACCATTAATGAAAATCCCCCCCAAGGTATCTAGTACATTCTAACAAGTGTGAATACAAGGTCTTGAAGTTGAACACTTGAAGAATCCATCGAGTAGGAGATAGTAAGGTATTCCCACTACCCAATAGCGAGGGAAATTTCCACTGATGACTGTAAAATCTAAGGTACTATCATAAACTCTAAATCTCATTCCTAGATAAAGAGGTGTTGATGTTGATAGGATGAGATCCATTGGAAGGAAGGCATTTAAGCATCCTTCATCATCCAACATGAGGTAAGTCAAAGACTGAGTGGATCTAGAATTGGTACAAAATTTTAAGACAAGGACCGCCGAAGACATAATGTAATGAACTGATACCAAAGAATGGTAGACACAAAATGTCAAGGCATCTGCAGAATAGATGAAAAATGTTTAATCCTTGATCAGTGAGCACGATGGAATAGTGACTTAGGAAAATTTTGACACAAAGGGACCAATGACACAATTTTGCAATGTAGGATACATTGACAGATTCCCCATATAATTGGAAAAGAAACCAACTAGAGGAGTAAGAAACTCTGAACCAGGATAAAGTAAAAACATGAGACCCAATTGTCGATAGACTCAAATTGGATTCTTTGTTCGAGGAAACAAGACTTGCTACCATGATGTAAAATACATGTGAATTAACTTCCCTTCCCTCTTTCTTGTAAAGGTTTAACGAGACCAAGAAAGAAAACTTGGGACCTTCTTCATTTTTTACAAGCTCGAAGAAGAAACATAAGAATTCTCGATAAAGAACTCATTCGTAGATTTTAAAAGCTTGAATTAGTGGATGCTCGGCGGTGTTTTCATAATTTCGAGAGTTCAAAAACTCCAAAGAAGAATCTAGGTGGGTTCTTTTTCGTAAATATAGTCTCCTAAGTCTGAAAAAGTGTAAAACAATACAAAGGAGAACAAAGGTATTCCTTTTTCGTACTTAGTCGACAAGGTCTGAAAAATGGGTAAAGTATCACCGGAATGACGCTCCTTCATAAGTGAGAAGAACACTCTAGTTTTAACAAGTGTGAAGGAAACCAAGATCACTTGGAAAGTTTCATTTATTTTTTAGAATTGTACAGACAACAATAGACTTAATGCTTTGTTATAGAGTTTAATGAGCATGAAAAAGAAATAAAGAATGCTCATAATTTTTTCATGTTTACATCTAGAGCATGAGAAAGAGAAAACTACGCTTGAAAAGGGTCCTTTTCCATAAGTTTAGTCCTCTAGGTCCAAAAAGAGATAAACCTATGCCTGAAGATACTCTTCTAGATTTTGAAGAAAATATAGTGTTCCTTTTTCATAAATAATCCACATGGTCCGAAAAAGCGATAACCTACCACCGATGTGGATGATTGTTTAATTTACCTTAACGAGTGTGAACAAACAAGCTTACTCAGAAATCTAGTCAATTTCCAGGAGTCACACCAGGGCTTAAAGATAACTCCATATCTTTCCCATGAATTTTTAATGGGTCTGGAAAAGTCAACTCATAGCCTCCTTACTGTTTTTAACGAGCTCAAAGGAGAGAAGAAATAATTCTCTACATGCGAGGAGAAGAGTGTCAGAGGTAGGCGAAACTAGTTCCAAGCGCAAGGAATAGTATTAAGCATAATGCAAGGAACTTGAGTAAGATAAAGACACTTGGAGAAAATTTCCTCAAGGTAAAAGGTGTCAAGTTGCAAAGGAAAAATGGTACAAGGATGAGTGATGATGAGAGTAGAGATGAAGGCTTGTACAATGAGCTAAAAGCATGGAAGCCGAAATCAGTCTCGTAAGCACAAGAAGGGTACATGCAAATGCAATTACAGCTTAAGAAACAAGGTGGGGATAGTAAATAGTTGTGAATCCAAGTAGAAATATTGTCTCCAATAAACAACAACATCAAGATAATATTCAGAAGAAAAGATATGATGCAGGTCACTTTGGAAGAAACACATGTAACTTTTCTATCTTCTACATAAGGTGAAGCCAAGGCAGAATCAACCGAATAAGATTCTATAGTTCCAAGGCTAGAGTATTTATAATCAATAAGATCGAACTCAAAAGCAAATAAAAAATTGAGAGGGGAGATAGAGTCTATAGGAACAAACTCAGTATCACAGGAGTTAAAACATCTATAAGAAAAATCAGACTCATCAGGATCACTGACTTGTTTTTCAAAGGGAGAGTCCAAATACTCAACAAGACCAACATAAGACGATCGATCAATGGAAATATTAGTCTTCTCAAGAAAATCAGGGTTAGACTTAGTCAAAACCAAACCAACATCCAAAAGAAGTTCAGACTGTATCAAAGACTCTAAGAAGTCTTCGTCAAAAGGAAGTAAACCATTCTAGATAGGACACATTGTGAGAATTTGCTTCACAATGAGATTTAGGATCTAGAGAAATATTCACACTCAAATTATTTGACAAAATTTGCAAGAGAAATAGAAAGAGATAGAAAATAGCTGGAATAGCACATATGAAAGGTGTTAATTACTAATCATATTATTACAGTACATCTTGTGGATTTTATGGTACACATTTATAATACATTGGACAAAATTCGTGAGGCTCTGGAAGCCAATTGGGAAAGTACAAGTGTCATGATGATTTTTGACCTCAATCTCCCCTAGGCGGACCAATGGATCCCTAACTCGGCCCAATTAGTCACAAACCAAGGTGTGAACATTTTTGAAGTGTGTTGGGTCATTAATGAGTCTTATACAAGCATGGGTGAGAAGAAAGAGGTGAGTGGGAGGCTCAAGGTGGCAGTAAATACTCCCAGGAGATCCAAAATAGGAAAAATACACCACTAGCGCCCTTAGTCAAACTTGGATCCCCCAAATCAAGAAGGTAGCGCCCCAAGGCATTAATGAGGGTGCACATGGGATGGTTAACCAAACTAACGTGATGTTGTAGGTGTGAATAGGCCAAAATAACCAGATATCTTGATGAATTAACTCTCCTAAGTCTAAAGCATAGGATATCATTGCATGAAGGAAAATGAAGTTAGCCTAAGGTCAAAACTATATACTAAGGATGTATTACTACTCCAACAACCCCCCTTAATCCAAACTTAGTACAATTTAATAAAAAATGATTTATGAAGGCCTTGGAAACTAAGGCACAAGTCACCTTTTACAACAATGTTTATTAATCCATGTAACCAAGGTAAGGAGGAAAACCTGATGGGAAAAAAACTCCCTTAAAAAATGGATATGACAGAGATCAAAATGTCTTCAGCAGGTCCTTTTCTTCATTTGAATGAGCTGAAAGAACAACTTCTTGGTGATGGACTTGGTGAAGATGTTGTGGATGCCAAGATCATGCATCAATGAGGTCATCATTTGATGATGGAGGGTTATCATAAGAATGTATTTTTCTGAAAGCATACTCTGATATAATAGCATAATTAACCATGGAAAATATATCTCTGCAAACTCTTTCCAAAATAACATCAAAAGATTCAACAAAATCTGCATTATGTATAGCTTCCATATCATGAATAAAACCATGAATCTTTCTCCCAATTTGATGAATAACCTTCATAAATTTGTAACAAAGCTCATGAGGATCTGAAATATCAGAATATATGTCATACACAACATAAAATATCATAGGTATGTTGTCTCCATGAGCGAATGGATCCATAGGAAGAGAAGAGTGAGCAACTAGATCACAATTGCAATTGAGCGAACCTGGAAGGTCTGGAGACTTGAGATTTGAACCATGGGTGGTGAAAGCAATTCCAAAAATAGGGAACATCAGCCCCATGAATACCAATGATATGGATTTCCAACCAATGAAATACATACAAGACATAACATCAACATATACAAGAGACATAGCATTGGGAACTAGGCAATTTTCTTAATTTCCAACTAGTGAACTTGAGGGTTGATGAGTATTTTGCTCATGAAATGGATGGGAAAAATGATTTAATGACTATCATAGGATGTATATAATCCTATATATAATATTTATAATCATAAATGGAAACATCTGATTGGATTGGGAAAGGGCTTTCAGAAGGAACATCAAAAGCTAGTGAAAAATGACTAGCTTTGGGAGGAAGCTTTGATGAAATAATTGGGGTTTCTTCCAAGGAAGGGATGGAGGATTCAGGTTATGATATATAAAAAGGTGAATATGAAATAGATATATCAGAAATAGAGAAAATAGAAATTGGTTTTACCCAAGCACTCAATGCATGCTTAGCCTTACTATTCCCTTGCTTGAGCTCCCATCTTTTTGCAAATTCTAGAAGAGCAATATGGTTCTCCTCAAGGAGCTTGGTAATGATTTCCATATTATTTCTGAAGAAATATTTCTAAAGATGTAAACCTATGAAATAACCACATGTGGGTCTTTCTCTCTTGTTTCTCCTCCTCCTGGAACTCAAGCTCCCATCAATAGAACTAGAGCTTTCTAAACTTGACTGCTTCTTCTCTTTCTCCTTTTGCTTCAATTCTTTATTCTTGCTCTAGGATTGATTTGATACACCAGAAAAATGAGCTTGATATTTGGATTTGATGGTGGTACCCATTTGTATGATATTTTCTTGTTCATGATTCAAATACTCCACGAAATCTGTTAGCGCAGGTGTCTTCCAATTTCTAGTTGTAAGTCTATTTGAGTGGAATGTAGAAACATACACCGAATAATCAAGCCATAACTTACAAAGGATGGAAACGATAAGATGATCCTCTTTCTTCTCTATGCCACAATGTTTTATCTAGATTACTAGCACTCTCAGCTTAGTAAAGGAGTCTTGAATGGTCTTGTAGTGAGCTGGGCTCAGAGAGATTAACTCGTTCTCAAGATGATGGCCTCTCATTTCATCTGTCTTCTCAAATAGTGAATCAAACTTGATCCAAACTTCATTCGGTGTGCCAAGAATTTCTATATGAAAGAGAAGTTTTGTTGAAATGCTGAGGCAAAGCATACCGAAGGCTTCATCAAGCCTATTAAAATACTTAGCTTTCTCCACTTTAGAATTTGGCTCGAGTTTAGTCCCCATGGTGACCCAGTAGAGGCCCTTGGACCTCAACTAGATTACCATATCGACCTTCCATTCAAAATAGTTGAATGGAGTAAGTAGATCTTGATTTTGCTCCATCCTTCTTGTGCAACCTGTGAAAAAAATGTTGTTAAACCTGCAAGGAAAACACTCAAGTTTTATGGAAATATGTCCTAAACAACAACTCAAACCTCACAATATTTTTTTGCAGCTCCAACTAGCTTTGATACCATGTGAGAATTTTCTTCACAATGAGATCTAGGAGCTAGACCAATATTCACACTCAAAGTATTTGGCAAAATGTGCAAGAGAACAACAAAGAGATAGAAAATAGCCGAAATAACACATATGACATGTGCTAATTACTGATCATATTATTACAGTACATATTTTAGTTGTTATGGTACACATTTATAATACATTGGACAAAATTCATGAGGCTCTAGAAGCCAATTGGGAAAGTACAAGTGTCATGATGAGATTTGACCTAAAGCCCCCTTAGGTGGACCAATGGAGCCCCAACTCAGCCCAAATAGACACAAACTAAGGTGTGAACATTGGTGAAGTGTGTTGGGTCATTAATGAATCCTAGACAAGTGTGGGTGAGAAGATAGAGGTGAGTGGGAGGCTCAAGGTGGCAATAAATGCTCCTAAGAGAGCCAAAATAGGAAAAATACACCACTAGCGCCCTTAATCAAACCTGGATTCCCCCAAATCAAGGAGGTAGCACCCCAAGGAATTAATGAGGGTACAAATTGGCTAGGTTGACCAAACTAAGGTGTTGTTGTAGGCGTGAACATGCCAAAATAACTAGATATCTTGCTGAAATAACTCTCCTAAGTCTAAACCATAGGATATCATTGCATGAAGAAAAATGAAGCTATCCTAAGGTCAAAACTATGTACTAAGGATGTATTACTGATACAAAACACATGTCTAAACTTTCAAATAGATTAACAAAGTGGAGAGCAAGCTCGATGGACTGCATAGGATGACACACCTGGCCAATTATCGGAACCGAGTCCCAAGAAGGTAAACATGAACACATAGGCTTATTCTTAGTGGAAAATGAATGCAAGGGATATGAGGCCACACTGCTCACCCATGGTGGGGTAGTGTCTATCGAGACACTGGGAATTAATAAAGGAAAAAGATGATCTCTAGTTGGGTAAGGAGAGGGATCAAGAAAATCAAACTGATCGATAGTGACAATGTCTCTATTATGAATAAAGTACATCACATGAAAGAACATTGATACCACATCTTGCATGACATAGACATAATCACGTCCAATGAGAATATTCAAGTAGGGTTCTTCTATCACCATGAAGTCAACTAAGACGGTCTTCCCACCCAAAGTAACAAGTGTTTGAGTGAGAATTCCCAAGGTTGTACTAGTTCTTCTATCAAAATCCAGTAACTGACTAGCAGTTGACACAAGGATGGGAGATCCCATGTCTTGCCAAGCATGAGCAGAAAAAATACTAACTGAGGCTCCTTCATTAACAATACAACACGCAATCGTGTATTGTCCAACTTTGAACTTTATCTGGAAAGGTGCATCAGAAGGAAGGCGCGACTCAACTAGGCTATCCAAATCAAAGGAAGAAATCCGAGAGCTTGGTGGGGTTTCATTTGAAGCGAGTTCAGTGCCCCCTTATTCAGTAAGTTCTGAATTGGCAGTGAAGAAAATATGACTAGCAGATACTTCATCTCCAAAAGAAGAGTGGGATTGATCGATTATGGAATCGATTTAACGACTTCATGAAAATCACTCTCTGAAGGGAGAGTGGGATTGACCAAAGATGAAATTGGTTCAATAACATAAGGATCAATATACGAAAGAAGAGTGGGGTGAACCAAAAATTGGGAAGGTTCGACCACTAGATCAACCAAAGGTTGAATATGCGGTTGAGAAACTTTAGGTTGTTTAGGGACAGGATGTTCTTGAGTCTCATACCGCACTTTTCACACCTCTGTGATAGTAGGGAACTGGTGAGTAACATGATATCCCTCGCATAGATTACAAGGGAACTTAATTTTTCCTTTCGAATGACCAGTTTTGTCAACGGTGTCGACATGACTAGCAGTGTTTGGTTTTTTACCCCCAGCATGACCATTGGAGGTTGGGTGACTATGTCCAACCTGACTAAGAGAGGATGGTTGTTGAGAGACTGCAAGATGTTCAAAAACAAGATGACCTTGGAATGAAACTCTTCGTGCCTATGCAATCGTACAACATTGATAACTAAGGTGGTCTATGTTAGCACATGTGCTAAAATTTCAATATTTTTACAGATGTGTTAGCACTATTTTTGGGCTAGGTAGTTGGAAAGGGATTAGGCCTATGAAAGGAGGAATAAGGTCTGAAAATTTTCTTATCATAGGACCTTGAAGGAGGTTAATGAGGTTCTATAGGAATTTTGAAGGATCATTTATAAGTTGGAAATACAAAATAATTGAATAAATTTATAGATTTGAACCTTGAAAATGTGTGTAAGTGAGAAAGTCCATTCTAGTTGATATACTGTCAAGAACTAAGGGTTTAAATGCATAGCGGATAATATCAATGGTTGTTAATACTTTCGCCAAGATGATATGTATAGGCTTAAGTAATTTTTGTATGGGTGGAGAAAGGTTAACTTGCAGGAAAAATTAGCCATTGGATGAATAGAAGAAGATATATCTACGATCCTAAAAAATTTTGCTGTCTTAACATGCAAGGAGGAATAAATTTCTCAAATATACGAAATAGCTTGGAGCCCACACATTCCAATGGTGTAGATCTAGGAAGGAAGAATATACACAGTGGAAATTAATTCCGCTAGTTCAACCTGCATAGACAAAGAAACTTTTCATATTTGCGAAATGTTGTAGGGAATTCATTTTTCAATGGCCAGGATTGAGGACGAGGTAAGATCAATGGAGGAGATGAATTCTGCGGATATAGCATGCTCGCAGAAACTAACTTTTCCAATTTGTGGAATTTCTTAAAGGTATGCATATTTCAATGGAGGAGATTTAATCAAAGAATAGATCTATGGTGGAGAACGATTTCGCAAATCCAACATGTGTGAATAAATAAACATTTGAAATCTGCAGAATGTGGTAGGATCTTGAAGTTTGAACAACAAATATGGAAATAATTCTTCATTGTGAACTAGTGCGAAGAAATTCAAGATTAAGATTTGCAGAATTAGGTAGGGGCCTAATGTTCCAATAGCTCATATTAAAACTTGATCTAGATCAACGACTGAGGTTGGTTCTGTAGATTGAAAGTTCAAGGAGGAACACAATTCTTAGATCGGCGGAATGGTGTAGGAGATTTAAGTTTTAACAATGGTGATCAAAGGTAGAATCAGATCTACGATGAAAAATAATTCCGCTAGTTCAACTTGCACGAACCAAATAGCTTTTCAGATTTGTGAAATGTTGTAGGGCCTGCATTTTTCAATGGTCAATATTGATGGTGGAGTAAGATCAATGGAGGAGATGAATTCTGTTGATCTAACATGCTCGTGGAAAGCAAATTTTCATATTTGCGTAATTTGGTACGCTCTGCAGTGTTGAATGGTGGAGATCTGAGCAGATTCGTGATCCATGGCCCGAGATGATTTCGCAAGGAGAACTAGCAAAGGATAAGTCAAGTTGGAAAATTGTGAAATCCGGTACGAGCTTTATATTTCAGCAGCTCAGATTAAGTTCCAATTCTGATCGACAATTAAAAATAAATTTTGCAAGATGAAGATGCAGGGATAAATAAAATTGTTGCAAGTCATTCGGATATGCTTTGAAAGATCATTTTCATCAAGCGAGCATGAGACCTAGATGTTAAGTTTGCTATTTTTTATCCACCACGTGCATCCCAACTTGTTTTCCTGATTTGTTTTTTATCATGGCAAATCTGCCAACTCAGAATTTTGTTAGGATTTAGTGTGTGTGAGTTTGATTCCCATATCATAACTGATTTTGGATCTGTTTCGAGGTTGGTGTTGGTAGCATATTACTCTATAAATATATCCTCAAGAGAAGAAAGGGTTGGAACTTTCATTTAGAATCCTTATGCACTTGGGTTTTTGTAGCTCTGTCATTTTCTTGGAAGTATTAATGAAAAGTATTTTCTGAGTTTTCTAAGATTCATCAAGTTGTTTCCTGTTCATTTTTGTTTTCCTGTATTTCATATTTCCATGTATGTGTATTTCTACCAATACATTTATAGATTGTATGTGTTAGGATTATTAATCCTCCCTTGTCCAAATTTGGTCTTATGTCTAAATCAGGAGTCCATCTAGTCTATTTATAGTCATTAACACCATTGAGTCCACTTGACCTAATTGGGGCACATATTTCAGTTACTAAAGTGTGGGGAACACTAATTAAGGCTCACTGCCACTGATTACACTTGATTGCATCAGTTTAGGAGCCTCCTAGACCAATCCCTACAATTTAGGAAGCCACTGGGAGTGCTGAAACCAACCAAGTTCAGTTCACTTCAATTAATGACTAGTCAAGCTAAGTTAGGAGTCAGTTACATTCAGTTCTAGTCCTCTACATTCAGTTAGCGCTAGGTTTACTTGACTGCACTCATGTGGGGCGCATTTCTCACCTAGCACTTTCAGTTAACCTTAGTCAACACTGAATGTAACACTTGAGTTATGTTTTAGAGCTCCAATGAACTCCAGTTATGGTTTAGACAAGGTCAGTTAACTATTGAGTCCTCCGATAGTGATTTAGACAAGATCTTGGTTACCTACAGTCAAGTAGAGTCTAATCAATTCGAACTTCCTCATGTGGATTCAAATTGCTTCTGGCTATTAAATCCATTAT
>LPNX010751939.1:83004-111032 GCA_001517045.1 Pseudotsuga menziesii | reverse complement strand
ATGGGGATTTGGTGTTAGTTTCCTCATATGAGGTTGATGATATTTTATTATGTGATTCATTATCTATTTCAGAAGCTATATCAGACTATGGAGCTCAAGAATTCGCTCTCAACAGTCCCAATTATTCTTTACCATTGATCACATGCTCATCTCCTCACAGAACTAGTAAAGAGGAAGATTTTCTGCATCCGCCTGGACACCTGCTCCTAACACTTGGGGCTGTTCTTACCACTCATGGTTTGTTGTTAATGGATGCAAGATATCAGTTTCTTTAGTGTTCCTCACATTCTCTGAATTCTCAAGAACCTTTTCTCACTTTTCAGTTGACTTTAGTTGCTCTACATGGGTCCAGTCTTCATCCGGTAGCTGTCTATACTTTTGATTTAGTTGAGCATATCATTCTTCTTCCGAAGAGGAATATTCCTCCAGAAATAATGATGGAGAGGTTCACATGCCAGGCACATAATGATGGAGAGGTTCACATGCCAGGCCCCAGGATACCTGTGCACAAAAGAACCAGATTGATCCTGATTCTACCTGCTTAATTAGAGGGGGGGATTTTTTTCCATGTGGTTTTTCCCCAGCACCTTGTTTTTGAGCAGTTACTTTACTTTACTTGATGTAATGGGTGACCTATGGTATTATTTACCAGGGCCCACAGATTTTCCAAGTTAGCATTCAGGGGGGGTGTTAGGATTATTAATCCTCCCTTGTCCAAATTCGGTCATATGTCTAAATTGGGAGTCATGTCTAAATCGAGAGTCCATCCAGTCTATTTATAGTCATTAACGCCATTGAGTCCACTTGACCTAATTGGGGCACATGTTTCAATTACTAAAGTGTGGGGAACACTAATTAAGGCTCACTGCCATCGATTGCACTTGATTGCATCAGTTTAGGAGCCTCCTAGACCAATCCCTACAATTTAGGAAGCCACTGGGAGTGCCGAAACCAACCAAGGTTAGTTCACTTCAGTTAATGACAAGTCAAGCTAAGTTAGGAGTCAGTTACATTCAGTTCTAGTCCTCTACATTCAATTAGCGCTAGGTTTACTTTACTGCACTCATGTGGGGCGCATTTCTCACCTACCATTGTCAGTTAACCTTAGTCAACACTGAATGTAACACTTGAGTTATGTTTTAGAGCTCTGATGAACTCCAGTTATGGTTTAGACAAGGTCAGTTAACTATTGAGTCCTCCGATAGTGATTTAGACAAGGTCTTGGTTACCTACAGTCAAGTAGAGTCTAATCAATTCGAACTTCCTCATGTGGATTTGAATTGCTTGTGGCTATTAAAGCCATTGTACTTCATTGGAATTATCTATCTAATTACTCTTTGATTAATGAAAAGAATTCACAGCTGCAAGCCATTTTTGCACTGTTTCATTCTTCAATAACTGAGTAAATTGTGTGATCTATCATGTGAGTTGTGTGTTTGTCTACAGATCTATGTTCTCAATTTAATAGTATGTAAGGAATTCGTCCTTATTAGATGCTCCTTATATCAGAAATTTTATTTTTCATGTGTGTATAATGGCTGAGATAGAATTCATCCTTAGATAGATGCTATGTTTCAGCTATTATCCTCTATTGTTGTTTCTACTAAAGGTGTTCCAAGAGATTCATCCATAAACATGTGCCTCTTGTTTCACTGGGCTTTCTTCATTTCAATAAGAGAATCAACCACGTTGCCTCAGATTACATAAGAGAATCAATACTCATTATTGTTGTAAGCCCCTTGAAGATTTTTAGGCTATGAATCCATTTCCCAATGGTACTTCTTGTTTGTCTGTCTTACCATCTTTAAAAATCCAAATGACTTGTTCCCTTCAGAAATCTAGTCTTATGAGTGTTTGTTTAAAGTCAAATGTATATGTGAATGTTCCTATGATAAAGAGAGAGCCCTCTGTGACTGTATAGGGTATACTATAGTCTAAATATTGGTTTGAAATGGTTATCCCAGTGATTTCCTACCACAACCATAGGAAAATTATTCGGTGATAACATCTTGGCACCATTGGTGGGGAATAATTGCTATTATCTCCTTGGGGAAACGACATTGTTCTAGTTCTACGACCTGGTTGAGCAGATAGTCATAGACACATGCTGGTTGTACATGCTCTGGCAACTCCACTCAAAAGTTTTGGAAGGTGAATCCACCGGGAAATACTAGTGGCCACAAAAACCAATGTGAGGAGAAATCCTGCTATTGAATCTTTCCAAGATATTTTTGATCCAGAGATTCTGATTTGAAAGGAAAATAAGTTGCAAAGGTTGGCCATAACTCTTTCTTTACCTACTGAAGGTGTTGTTTCTGTTAATGATATATCTGAACATTGTGATGAAGAGTTTGGGCTAGCTTTCCCTAGGACTAAATCTGAGTCTAGCCTCTCTGTAATGGTTTCTGACACATCTGCATTTGAATTCTCCCACATTTCCTGGTCATCCCAGACCTCAGAGCTTCTAGGAAAGGATCTCCAACACTTGCATGAACCAGAGTGCCCCCTATTTTCCTCTAAAATAACTGCATTAAGCTCCACTTCTAAGCTCAGACAACCTACATCACCCAATTACACAACCCCTCATACCTCCGCAGTTCCTCACAGCACGCTGATTTTGTCTATCACACATGTTGCAACCCCTTTTGGAGACCCCACTGTAACCCCATGGATGGTGTTGGGCCTCAAAAATATTGTTTATAACGATGTTATTTACATTAATTTCTTGTCATATTTACTGAAATCTAATACATTTATCTTTAATTTGTCTACCTTTTACTATGTTTTCATCAACTATAACTTATAAATGTAAAAGAAGCTTAATTCATCAGTTTTGATGTGTTATTGCATTTAGTGTGCATTTTGGCACTCCATCCAGCCCCTTCTTTTGGTCCTAAGTTCTGCATTGAGTTTTAATGACATGTTTCTTATTAGGTTCTTGGTTTGTTTTATCCTCACCTTCTATTCCCCGTCGGTCCCGTGAATACCTGCACATGCAAAATCCATGAGTAATGATGAACTTGGAGTATTTGTTTAAAACTAAATAAGAAAGAAAATAAAAAATATTAAAAAATGCAAACTAAACAAAGAAAATAAAAAATATTAAAAAAAATGGGAATTAAATATTAAAACAAATATATCCAAATCCACTCATATTAACCAAAGCATAAAGTGGAATATGACATGCATTGTATTTAAAACCATATCTCATGTGTCCAATTGCCTTTAATTCATTTTAAAGTGGGTTCATTTATATATTATTCACATACATCATCTTCTTATAAAATCATTTGCTTTAAGATTTTATGTTCAATATATATACCATTTCATGTTTTTGCAACTAACGGATTGTATGTTTTATGCACGCCGTAAAGGAATATATAGGCACACGAATATGGAGGATTAAGGCACGCCGTGAAGAAATGGAGGGGCATAATGGAAACGCGCAGTCACGAAAATGAAGCCCATCCATAATTAATCCTAGCACCCAACCAATAGAATTCAGCCATGAATTAAGATTAGCATCCAGCTCACGACGCAGCCTATCATCCAGATTGTCGAGTTAACCATGCACTTATGCCAGAAATTAAAGTCTGAAACGGGTCTGCAAACCACCTATTGTCCATGCGTTTGGTTGTTGGAGACATTTATTAGTGTAGAAGGATAGCTGTCACGCTCCTCCGTCCAACACCACATCTTTCGCTACGCTGAAGAAGGAGCCTGCATGCCATGTTCACATTGAAGAGAACCATACTCACGCCAAAGAAGAAAGATGCTTGTGCGTTGGAGTTTGATTAGTTTAATGGTCATTATGATTGACTAAATTTAGGAGAGGTTGACCACTGAAAGGGTCGACTTGCTCACTCTTGTAAACATTATATATATATATCGGCCTCCATGCAAGTGTTTAGTTAGTTAGTCTTTGCATGTAATCAGTCGTTCTGAAGAACTCTGTAAATATTGTTCCTTATATTAATATAAGTTACATTCTTACTGTGTATGATCATGTTCGTGTAAGCACTTAGACGTAGCCTTTGATTGCTAAGAAGGGCCCCTCAACAACCGGAGGTTCTATTTGTACATATTCAATAGTTTCCTTTCGTTTTTGCAGGTAAGTAATTTTGTTTTATGCCTATGTATTTAGTTTTCCTATAGATGATGATTTGTTGTTGATAAAACTGTAATTTTCCCGTGTTTATGTGATTTATGCATTCATAATTGATACGATCGACCATTTATATTTATGTTCAGTTCATCTCTCAGCCTTCCATTCGTACTATTTGTCCATATTGCTTTCGAGTCTATCTTTCAGCCTTTAATTTGAATTTAGATAGAATTTTCTAGAATTTGCGATCATTTCCATAATTGTTTTATACATGGATAATTAATTAGGTTTTATGTTGATTTACCAGTACTTTAACATATAATCTTGTAGCTTTATATACACGTAATTATATAGTGTAAGGATATAGTTTTGCAAATCTTGTATAAATCTCTGCATACATATAACCATTTATCCATTAATCTCGTGTCAAGTTTTATTCACATACAACGCTTATTCGGATAATGTAATGTTTAAACTTATTTATTTTATATTTATTTATAGTGTGTAGTTTAGTTTGTAATTGGTGGTTTATTTTGTTTCTTTAGTTTGTAGTTTAGTTTAGTTAATTTATATTATTTTAGTTTGTAATTTATACTATGTTATTCAATAACTTTTTTGACTTTGTAATTTTTTAATGGTTAGTTTTGTAAAGTATTGTAAATTAAAGTATTGTAAAATCTTTTACTTTTGATTGTTTTTAAGTTTTTAGTTTGTGGTTGATTTGTAAATTGGTTTAGTTAGTATAAATTAATTTAATTTATAATTCATATTAATTAGTTTTTTATTCAGTTTGTATTGATCAATATTTGGTTATAGTTTTTTCTTTTATATTAATTATTTAGTTTTTTTTTTGTGATTTATAATATACATTTTATTTCGAACATGCTTTATTTTATTTTTAAGAATAAGTTATAAATTTGGGTTTATCATAGATTTTGTTTTGGTAGTTCATAGTTTTATTTCAAATAACATAACTACTTGTATTTTGAAAGTTTTCATGAATATATTATATTGAGTTTGGCATTTTAATTAATTAAATATGGAATTAATTAGATAGGTGCTATATTTATTTTTTATCTTCAACTTTAGTTTAGTTTTGTATGAATTTAATAAATTTTGCATGATAAATTCTGAACATTAGGAATAGGGTTTGGTTTAGATTGCTTTCATTTTTCCTTTCATATTAGATGCATTAGTTTTTAGTATTTTAAAAGTTCTCATAGCTTAAGTTTAATATAAGTCTACTCTTCAAAGCTCATAGATCGGTTGTTGATTAGGTTAGATTTGTTAAACTAGTTTTCTTACATCAGCTTATGATTCCTCACAAAATATTTGCTTACACTTGGTCCTTAGATTAGTGTTTCAATTTTGATTATACGATTGCATAAGTTTGATAACTAGAGTAGGATAGTTAGTTAGTTCACTCTTTTGAAAATATATAGTAGTTTCTCCCATAGAATAGATAGATTAATTATTGTTTTCACTTGTAGCATAATTTCCTATTTTATTATAATTAATTTCATATTTTATTTCGTAATTAATTTCAGTATTTTCTTTCGTAGTTAATCATATGGTTAAGTAGATTCTCATCCCTACATAAGCATATAGTTTATGCATTCATGAAATAGTTTAGTTGATTTGTTGCCTATTTTGAATATTTAAATTTACTCTCATTAGATTATATTGCTTTCGAACCAAGTGACCGCTTTCCTAGATTAGTCGTTGCAATTTAATTTCATAGAATGGATTAGCATAACGTTATATTAGATTTGAATTCATAGTTACTTTTCAAGTTCTTAGTTGGTTTTCTATTTTTATAGACATATTAAATTGTTGCATTTAACTCATGATAGTCATGCATGTAGATTAAAATCATATAGTTGCATGTTAGCGCATTTGCATCTTTAGTTAGCTTAGGTTAGTTCAAGCCTTCAATCCTGCACATATAGTGTTTGCATCTCACAAGCTCCATTCACGGGTTGACAATTAAGTGTTGAATTAGATAGTGCATATTTTACCCAACATTTTGGCACCGTTGCCGGGGAGGTGCTAAAGGGATTGGAGTCTAGGTAGATAGGGGTAGGTAGCTAGGTTGCATTTACATTACAAAACAAGAGGGAGGGGAGAACGGTAAAACGAAAGGTAAGAACCTGCGCATCCACTATAGTGGGGTGCCCCAAAGCCTTGTTGTTCCTTTTCGCACAAGTGTGTTTACTTTCCGCAAGTTATTTTCATGTAGGTATTTTAGTGCGTTGTGTTTTATTAGTAAATAGTTTCTCAAAAACACATAATTTTTTTTGGGGGTACTATAAGAACCCTAGGGACTAATCCTTGTGTGAAGCAGGACCTACCAACCAACAAAATGGACTCAAAAGTGCTTATTAGCTTGAGAGAACTCTCTGAAATCCTAGCAGCAACTGGGAATGATTCTTATTGGGTAAAAACCATCTTGATAGCAGTTGAGAGATTATCTACCTCTCCTGAAATAACAGACAAACCAAAATCCCAAGAAATACAAAAATATGTTTTTTGCAAGACTGCAAAAGAGGCTGATACATTGGGGATTACATCCGAAGGAGAGAAACTAGAAATTAAAGAGTTATTTACATGCAAGCTAACAGATCCATCATATGCTTAAACAAGTGCTCAATTAGAAGAAGAGGATCTGTATGACATAGCTAAGGAAGGTGAGTACCAAGACTACATTGAAAGATGGTTTCATGAGGTAAATCGACTGCAATACCATTCCTTCATTCGACACTTATTAATGCAAAGAAATGTAAGTTGGTTGAACTTCTGCATTCAGGTAATCACTGCAACAGTCTTTTCATATGTGGATAAAGGTACAACTCTTATTTTTCTTCGCACTTGGTTTCATTAGAAAAGTTCATATACTTGAATAAATACATTTTCTTTCTTCTTAGGGTAGGGAAATATGTATATAAATAAAATGTTGCATTCTTAGTTTAAGGACTAATGCAAGTTTGTTTTTGTTTTCTTTTTCAAATAAAAGAACTAAGAAAAAGATCATGTTAATGACTAAACCAAAACAATTTTACATCATTATTCATTTTCATACATGCATATTTCTAATTATGTCACTTAGTGAAGAGAAAATTTAAACATTATGAGGATTTTTCATAAGATTAAGGTCTATCTAAAACCTAGAGGTCACTTGTACATCCTAGTTTCATTATCAGGGCATGTTATTTAAGCATCTTTATTACAGATTTAAGATTTAAAATCATTCGCTCTAAGATTTTATGTTTAATATATATATCATATAATGTTTTTGCAACTAATGGATTATATGTTTTATGGAGGCTGTAAAGGGATCTACAGTAACCCGAATATGGAGGATTAACGCATGCCGTGAAGAAATGGAGGGGCATTATCGAAACGCATAGTCACGAAAATGAAGCCCAGCCATAATTAAACCTAGCACTCAGCAAAAGAACCTAGCACCCAACCAATATAATTCAACCATGAATTAAGCTTAGTGTCCATCTCACGACGCAGCCTATCCTCCAGATCGCCGAGTTAACCACACACTGATGCCAGGCATTAAAGTCTGAAACGGGTCTGCAAACCACCTATTGTCCATGCATTTGGTTGTTGGAGACGTTTATCAGTCTAGAAGGATCGCTGTCATGCTCCTCTGTCCAACACCACATCTTCAGCCATGCTAAAGAAGGAGCCTGCATGCCACGTTCACACTGAAGAGAACCAAACTCACGCCGAAGAAGGAAGATGCTTGTGCATTGGCATCACTCCTGTAAACATTATATATATATCGACCTCCATGCAAGTGTAGTTAGTTAGTCTTTGCATGTAATCAGTCGTTCTTAAGAACTCTGTAAATATTGTTCCTTATCTTAATATAAGTTACAGTATTGTTGTGTATGATTGTCTTCCTGTAAGCACTTAGACGTAGCCTCTAATTGCTGAGAAGGGCCCCTCAACAACCGGAGGTTCTATTTGTACATATTCAGCAGTTTCATTTCGTTTTTGCATATAAGTAATTTTTTTTTATGCCTACGTATTTAGTTTTCCTGTAGATGACATTTTGTTGTTGATATAACTGTAATTTTCCCGTGTTTATGTGATTTATGCATTCAGAATTGATATGGTCGGCCATTTGTATTTATGTTTAGTTCATCTCTCAGCCTTCCATTTGTACTATTCATCCAAATTACTTCCGAGTCTGTCTTTCAGCCTTTAATTCGAATTTAGATAGAATTTTCCAGAATTTGTAGTATTTCTAGAATTGTTTTATAGAGGGATAGTTAATTAGGTTTTATGTTGATTTATGAGTACTTTAACATATAATCTTGTAGCTTTATATACACATAATTATATAGTGTAATTATATAGTTTTGCAAATCTTGTATAAATCTCCGCATACATATAACCATTTATGCATTAATCCCATGTAAGTTTTTTGCACATACAACGCTTATTCTGATGATGTAATGTTAAAACTTATTAATTTTATATTTATTTATAATGTGTATTTTAGTTTGTAATTGGTGTTTTATTTTGTTTCTTTAGTTTGTAGTTTAGTTTAGTTAATTTATATTAATTTAGTTTGTAATTTATACTATGTTATTGAATAACGTTTTTAACTTTGTAATTTTGTAATGGTTAGTTTTGTAAAGTATTGTAAAATCTTTTACTTCAGATTGTTTTTAAGTTTTTAGTTTGTGGTTGATTTGTAAATTGGTTTAGTTAGTATACATTAATTTAATTTATAATTCATATTCATTCATTTAATTAGTTTTTTTATTCACTTTGTATTGATCAATATTTGGTTATAGTTTTTTTTCTTTTATGTTAATTATTTTAGATTTTGTTTTGTGATTTATAATATATATTTTATTTCGAACATGTTTTATTTTATCTTTAAGAATAAGTTATAAATTTGGGTTTATCATAGATTTTATTTTGGTAGTTCATAGTTTTGTTTCAAATAACATAAGTACTTGTATTTTGAAAGTTTTCATGAATATATTATTTTGAGTTTGACATTTTAATTAATTAAATATGGAATTAATTAGGTAGGTGCTATATTTATTTTTTATCTTAAACTTTAGTTTAGTTTTGTAGGAATTTAATAAATTTTGCATGATAAATTCTATACATTAGGAATAGGGTTTGGTTTAGATTGTTTTCATTTTTCCTTTCATATTAGATGCATTAGTTTTTAGTATTTTAAAAGTTCTCATAACTTAAGTTTAATATAAGTTTACTCTTCAAATCTCATAGATCAGTTGTTGATTAGGTTAGATTTGTTAAACTAGTTTGCTTACATTATCTTATGATTCCTCGCAAAATATTTGTTTACACTTGGTCCTTAGATTAGTGTTTCAATTTGCTTTATACGATTGCATAAGTTCGATAACTAGAGTAAGGTAGTTAGTTAGTTTGTTATTTTGAAAATATAGAGTAGTTTTGCCTATAGAATAGATAGATTAATTGTTGTTTTCACTTGTAGCATAATTTCCTGTTTTATTATAATTAATTTCATATTTTCTTTGGTAATTAATTTCGGTATTTTCTTTCGTAGTTAATCATATGGTTAAGTAGATTCTCATCTCTCCATAAGCATATAGTTCATGCATTCATGAAATAGTTTAGTGATTTGTTGCTTGTTTTGAATATTTAAATTTACTCTAATTAAATTAGATTGCTTTCATACCAAGTGATCGCTTTTCTAGATTAGTCGTTGCAATTTCATTTCATAGAATGGATTAGCATAACGTTAGATTAAATTTGAATTCATAGTTACTTTTCAAGTTCTTAGTTGGTTTTATGTTTTTATAGACATATTAAATTATTGCATTTAACTCGTGATAGTCATGCATGTAGATTAAAATCATATAGTTGCATGTTAGCGCATTTGCATCTTTAGTTAGCTTAGGTTAGTTCAAGCCTTCAATCCTGCACATATAGTGTTTACATCTCACAAGCTCCCTTCACAGGTTGACAATTAAGTGTTGAATTAGATAGTGCATATTTTACCCAACATTTTGGCGTTATTGTCGGGGAGGTGCTAAAGGGATTGGAGTCTAGGTAGATAGGGGTAGGTAGGTTGTATTTACATTACACAACAATAGGGAGGGGAGAATCATAAGAAGATAGGTAAGAACCTATGCATCCAATATAGTGGGGTGCCCCAAGTCCTTGCTGTTCCTTTTTCGCACAAGTGTGTTTACTTTCCGCAAATTAATTTCATGTAGGTATTTTGGTGTGTTTTTTTCATTAGTAAATAGTTTCTAAAAAATACATAATTTTTTTTGGGTACTGTAAGAACCCCAGGGACTAATCCTTGTGTGAAGAAGGACCTACCAACCAACAAATGGACTCAAAGGTGCTTATTAGCATGAGAGAACTCTCTGAAATCCTAGCAGCAGCTGGGAATGATTCTCACCGAGCAAAAACTATGTTGATAGTAGTTGAGAGCTTATCAACCTCTCCCGAAATAACAGACAAACCAAAATCCCAAGAACTACAAAAAGATGTTCTTTGCGAGATTGCAAAAGAAGCTGATACATTGGGGATTACATCCAAAGGAGAGAAATCGAAAATTAAAGAGTTATTTACATGCAAGCTAACAGATCCATCATATGCTCAAAAAAATACTCAATTAGAATAAGATGATCTGTATGACATAGCGAAGGAAGGTGAGTACCAAGACTGCATTGAAAGATGGTTTCAGGAGGTAACTCGACTGCAATTATGTTCCTTCATTCGACACCTATTAATGCAAAGAAAAGTAAGTTGGTTGAACTTCTACATTCAGGTAATCACTGCAACAGTCTTTTCATATGTGGATAAAGGTACAACTCTAATTTTTCTTCGCACTTGGTTTCATTAGAAAAGTTCATATACTTGAATAAATACTTTTTCTTTCTTCTTAGGGTAGGGAAATATGTATATAAATAAAATGTGGCATTCTTAGTTTAGGGAATAATGCAACTTTGTTTTTGTTTTCTTTTTCAAATAAAATAACTAATAAAATTATCATGTTAATGACTAAACCAAAACAATTTTACATCATTATTCATTTTCATACATGCATATTTCTAATTATATCACTTAAGACCAAATTTAAACATCATTAGAATTTGTCATAAGATTAAGGTCTATCTAAAACCTAGAGGTCACTTGTGCATCCTAGTTTCATTATCAAGGCATGTTGTTTAATCATCTTTATTATAGGGTAGCATACTGGTGAATGAAATTCCTAGTTCGTGGGGAACACTACTCTATATGAAAGTGACAAATTTTGGGACTAGAGACACATTTCATTCATTATCTTATGGCTTCATCCACTTTACACTAAATCCATCAATCATGTGTATCTTTGATTCAATAGAATCCTCTTACAGCCTTTATTTTGGTTCCATAAAAGAGAAGACTAGTTGTCCTCCAATCCATATACCATCCCACCCTATAGCATGGTTTTCAGACATGCTCCCCCACCTCTCCTTCATAGGCAAAATCATTTGCTGAATATATATAGGGACTGGAAACATTGGGACAAGAGCCTCTGATAGAAAACGGGTTTAAGAGGTTAACCCATCGGGGTACCAGCCTGTGGTATAACTAGGTAACCAACGGGGTACTAAACAGGCCCGACTGAAAGAGTGGAATTTTCCTGGGAAGGACAACTTGTTAAAAAGCGAGAGTAAAAGTCTTAAACGAAAAAAATATGAAAAAGACTTTGTGATAATAAAGGTTGTCAGTGGGATTACTGGAGGAAGGTATACATGGTTGATCTAAAATGAACTCCATCAATCTGCCATTTGAGAATGTTTGTAAGTTACACTTAAGACCCCGTTGTCTAAATTCATACCATACCCAGGATGTCATTATCCTAGAAGTGGGACCCATAAACTTAGGAGTCTAATGAACTTGAAATGCAAACTCTGTCCATAATTACTTGAATAACAATAAACCCTTGTCAAGTAGTAGGGATGACTGGTTTCCTATAGGATTTCCTGACTATCTATACCCTCATGTTTTCCATTTTAACCCAGTCTTAATTCATTTATGGCACGAGGACGTGCCATACCTTCAGTTTGGGGGAGAAAGTCTGAATTTATATGGTCTTTATAAGCATGAATTATTAATAATTGGCAGAATTGTATGTATTGAGAAATATTAAAGTAATTTTTTTTCTAAGTTCTAGTTTTCATGCAGTAATAAAGTTGGATTCGTTTTGCTGAACGATTTCCTATAAACTATTGATGATCAAGCAGAGTTTTTGAATAACTGAAAGACCACTTCCGATTCATTCATGGCATGAGGACGTGCCATACCTTTGGTCTAGGGGTATGTTGGGCCTCGAAAATGTCTTTTATAATGATGTTATTTACATTAATTTCCTGGCCTATTTACCAAAATCTAATACATTTATCTTTAATTTGTCTACCTTTTACTATGTTTTCATCAATTATAACTTATAAATGTAAAAGAAGCTTAATTCAACACTTTTGATGTGTTATTGCATTTAGTGCGCATTTTGGCATTCCATTCAGCCCCTTGTTTCAATCCTAAGTTTTGCACTGAGTTTTAATGGCATGTTTCTTATTAGGTTCTTGGTTTGTTTTATCCTCACCTTCTATTCCTCGTCGGTCCCATGAATACATGCACATGCAAAAACCATGAGTAACGATGAACTTGGTGTATTTTCTTAAAATTAAATAAGAAAGAAAATAAAAATATTAAAAAATGGAAACTAAATAAAGAAAATATTAAATATTAAAAAAATGGGAATTAAATATTAAAACAAATATATCCAAATCCCCTCATATTAACCAAAGCATATAAAGTTGAATATGCCATGGATTGTATTTAAAACCATATCTCACGTGTCCAATTCCCTTTAATTCATTTTAAAGTGAGTTCATCTATATATTATTCACATATATCATCTCCTTATAAAATCATTCACTTTAAGATTTTATGTTTAATATATATACAGTTTCATGTTTTTGCAAATAACAGATTGTATGTTTTATGCGGGCCATAAAGGGATCTACAGGCACGCGAATATGGAGGATTAACACACGTCGTGAAGAAATGGAGGGGCATAATGGAAACGCGCAGTCACGAAAATGAAGCCAAGCTATAATTAAACCTAGCACTCAGCAAAAGAGCCCAGAACTCAACCAATAGAATTCATCCATGAATTAAGCTTAGCATCCATCTCACGATGTAGCCTATCGTCCAGATCGCCGAGTTAACCACGCACTGATGCCAGGAATTAAAGTTTGAAACAGGTCTGCAAACCACCTGTTGTCCATGCATTTGGTTGTTGGAGATGTTTATCAGTCTAGAAGGATCGCTGTCATGCTCCTCTATACAAAACCACATCTTCTGCCACATTGAAGAGGGAGCCTCCATGCCACATTCACACTAAAGAGAACCATACTCATGCCGAAGAAGGAAAATGCTTGTGTGTTGGCGTTTGATTAGTTTAATGGTCATTATGATTGACTAAATTTAGGAGCGGTTGACCACTGAAAGGGTCGACCTGCTCACTCATGTAAACATTATATATATATCGACCTCCACGCAAGTGTTTAGTTAGTTAGTCTTTGCATGTAATAAGTCGTTCTCAGGAACTCTGTAAATATTGTTCCTTATCTTAATATAAGTTACAGTCTTGCTGTGTATGATCGTGTTCGTGTAAGCGCTTAGACGTAGCCTTTGATTGCTGAGAAGGGCCCCTCAACAACCAGAGGTTCTAATTGTGCATATTCAGCAGTTTCCTTTTGTTTTTGAAGATAATTAATTTTTTTTTATGCATATGTATTTAGTTTTCCTATAGATGACGTTTTGCTATTGATAAAACTGTAATTTTCCTATGTTTATGTGATTTATGCATTCAAAATTGATATGGTCGACCATTTCTATTTCTGTTTAGTTCATCTCTCAGCCTTCCATTTGCACTATTCGTCCAGATTGCTTTCGAGTCTGTCTTTCAGCCTTTAATTCAAATTTAGATAGAATTTTCTAGAATTTGTAGTCATTTCCAGAATTGTTTTATACATGGATAGTTAATTAGGTTTTATGTTGATTTACCAGTACTTTAACGTATAATCTTGTAGCTTTATATACACGTAATTATATAGTGTAATTATATAGTTTTGCAAATCTTGTATAAATCTCTGCATACATATAAATATTTATGCATTAATCCCATGTCAAGTTTTATGCACATACAACGCTTATTCGGATGATGTAATGTGAAAACTTATTTATTTTATATTTATTTATAGTATGTAGTTTAGTTTGTAGTTGGTGGTTTATTTTGTTTCTTTAGTTTGTAGTTTAGTTTAGTTAATTTATATTAATTTAGTTTGTAATTTATACTATGTTATTCAATAACGTTTTTAACTTTGTAATTTTGTAATGGTTAGTTTTGTAAAGTATTGTAAAATCTTTTACTTATTGTTTTTAAGTTTTTAGTTTGTGGTTGATTTGTAAATTGGTTTAGTTAGTATTCATTAATTTAATTTAGAATTCATATTAATTCATTTAATTAGTTTTTTTATTAAGTTTGTATTGATCAATATTTGGTTATAGTTTTTTTCTTTTATGTTAATTATTTTATATTTTGTTTTGTGATTTATAATATACATTTTATTTGGAACATGTTTTATTTTATTTTTAAGAATAAGTTATAAATTTGGGTTTATCATAGATTTTATTTTGGTAGTTCATAGTTTTGTTTCAAATAACATAAGTACTTGTATTTTGAAAGTTTTCATGAATATATTATTTTGAGTTTAACATTTTAATTAATTAAATATGGAATTAATTAGATACGTGCTATATTTATTTTTTATCTTCAACTTTTGTTTAGTTTTGTATGAATTTAATAAATTTTGCACGATAAATTATGAACATTAGGAATAGGGTTTGGTTTAGATTGTTTTCATTTTTCCTTTCATATTAGATGCATTAGTTTTCAGTGTTTTAAAAGTTCTCATAGCTTAAGTTTAATATAAGTTTACTTTTCAATTCTCATAGATCAGTTGTTAATTAGGTTAGGTTTGTTAAACTAGTTTGCTTACATTAGCTTATGATTCCTGGCAAAATATTTGTTTACACTTGGTCCTTAGATTAGTGTTTCAATTTGCTTTATACGATAAGTTCGATAACTAAAATAAGATAGTTAGTTAGTTTGCTCTTTTTAAAATATAAAGTAGTTTCGCCTATAGAATAGATAGATTAATTGTTGTTTTCACTTGTAGCATAATTCCCTATTTTATTATTATTAATTTCATATTTTCTTTGGTAATTAATTTCAGTATTTGATTTCGTAGTTAATCATATGGTTAAGCAAATTCTCATCCCTACATAAGCATATAGTTCATGCATTCATGAAACAGTTTAGTTGATTTGTTGCCTGTTTTGAATATTTAAATTTACTCTCATTAGATTATATTACTTTCGGACCAAGTGACCGCTTTCCTAGATTAGTCGTTGCAATTTCATTTCATAGAATGGATTAGCATAACGTTAGATTAGATTTGAATTCATAGTTACTTTTCAAGTTCTTAGTTGGTTTTCAATTTTTATAGACACATTAAATTCTTGCATTTAACTCATGATAGTCATGCATGTAGATTAAAATCATATAGTTGCATGTTAGTGCATTTGCATCTTTAGTTAGCTTAGGTTAGTTCAAGCCTTCAATCCTGCACATATAGTGTTTGCATCTCACAAGCTCCCTTCCTAGCTTGACAATTAAGTGTTGAATTAGATAGTGCATAATTTACCCAATAGATGGCTAGGTTTTCCCCTTTTATCCTCCCTTTTTCTCTTCACGTCCTTCCCCACAGATATGGCCAAAGAATCTGTTAGCACTGGAATTGAACCAAAGGTTGCGGAAGGCTCGTTCCTAGGTAATGGCAGAGCCAGTTTCAAAGAGAGAACTGGCCTTATTCTCTTCCGAGAGGGATCTCTCACCAAATATTAACAATGCTAGATATGTACAAGTGAAAATTTGAATTGTTTGTAAGGGTGGTTGAAACAGAACATAGAACCATTGGGCGATGGAATCAAGATGTGTAACGAAAATAAAAAGAACTTATGCAGGCAATTTTAACACAGAGGCAAGATAACCATTCGGTCATAGTCAATTTATAATTGTATGGTGGAAAAGAAAGAGAAAGAACAAACCATTAACACAGAGTATTAAAGAACGAATTCTATATTAACTTTAGAAGAAATATTTAGAGGATATCTAAAAACAACACACGGAGCATAGTATGTATGAATTCCAAACTGTTATACACTTATTTTAGACATGAAAGAAAACATAATGGGGGAGATAAACTAGAAAACATTCACATGAGAAAGGAAGCAACAAATTGTAACACAAACAACACATGAATCCCTGTGAAAAACACCGACTTCAACTCTACAACTTTATTAGAAAACTCTTGAAAGCATACAACACAAACTTACATTGGTTCCAACCCTTTCTCCTTATTCATGAGGTACATTTATAGTATTTTTTGGACTTCCTAAACTGACATTTGGGATTCAAAATTTGTTACAAGTGAAGAACATCTTCTAAAAAACTCTAATGTGGCATATCTGCCACGATTTACATAAGACAAAAATAAAATGTGGATTACTAGAAAAACAGGCTAACAAAGCCCTTCCTGCATATCCCAGATGGTGTCATCTGTGTGAAAAACGAAAGAGATTTTTCTAACTAGACATGTTCCCAACACAACTCATGTCTTTGTTTCCTATGATTCAGCTCCAGCTCCTCAGGATATGATTTTGAAACTGATGACTCAGATAGTAAACTTGTAAATTTCTGGAAAAATACCCTGTGAATATCCTTTATATTCTCCAAACCTGTGATACCTGTGTAAAAAATGAAGAAGGTTTTTGAATTTAGGCCTTTGATGAAGACAAACCTCTTCGTTTCCTGAAATTCAACTCCATTTGGCTGACACAATTATTTGCATTTGATGTCTCAAACAGTCCCTTGGAAAACCTGAAAAATGGCCTATGGAACTCACTTTGTTTCTCCTAAAAAATAGGACCTATGTAAAAACTGAATGAGGTTATTGAATATAATCATGTTCATAAGATATACCTCATTCAGTTTTGGAAACTTATTTCTGGTTTGCTAGAAACAATCGATTGAAGTAGTTGACTAAACTAGTCCTTTAAAAATATAGAAATTTTCTCTCTGAAGATGAATTCGATTCTCTCAATCCACAGCACCTATGTAAACACTGTGAGAGGTTATTGTATATAGGTGTGTCATGAAGAAAAACCTTTCTCAGTTTCTTAAATATCATCTTGGTTCGACAGGAACAATTCTCTGAATAAGATGACTAAACCAATCATTTTCAGGAAAAAAAAAATGCTCTGTTGCTTCTTGGTTTTATCCAATTTCATCCATATTTGAAGTGAATACAAAGGAAATTTTCTTATTATTTTCTCCGAAATAAAAAAATTTGCAGCTAGCACAAACTCCTTAAATAAAATACTTGAACGGATTTGGATGCTATCAAATGCTCCCGTTCTGGTAAAACTGTCCACCATTGATCTTCTTAGCAAAACGTGGATCGATCAACACGTGTTTTGGAGCTACCTTCCATATAAAATCTTGTTGAGTAATGAAAATTAAACAATCGATACTTTCACATTGCGTAGTTTTTCTGGGCGGTCGATCTCTTTGGTTAAACCATATTTCTTGGCCACGTGCATTGACTTGTCGGCAGCATAAAAATTTCACATATTTTAAAACAACATTTATCTTTTTTCCAAGATTAAAACAACATTTATCTGTGCAAATACACATCACAAAATTCATGTGCACCATGGATCTTCCTCACATGTCATTCTCACCATCCACTCCATCCAATGTTTAACATCATTTCGCAAATCTGAAAATTTAATTACCTCGTGCTTGTTCCTGCAGCAGAACAAATGTGTGTCGTTGGATGATTTGGGTGTTTATCTATTCCATTGATTTTCCTTCGAATTTGTAGGACAATAACTCTCCATATATGAATCATCTCAGGGAATAAAATGACAGGTTCCTCTCAGTCATTACGTTCTCCACCTGTCGGCGACCAAGCATGTCCAATTTTTTCAGCTTTGATTCAACATCAAATGCCGAATTCCAGTCTTCAAATTTTGACCGCCTAAATGAAAAATAAAACACAGTAAATTGTTCTGATAAATAGTATTCTCACAATGAAAACTCCAAGCTGAACCTTTGAGTTCTGCAGATTCAAACCATAAATAGAATTATCAGCCTTCCGTTTCTATAACCCAAATCCTTTGATCACATTCAAGATCATTTCCTGCAAGAGTTTCTGATATATGGTTCCTTCTTTACCCAACGAACAAATCCAATATGAAATGTGAACTGAGGACATTCGTGGAATATTTTAAAGCCATGCATACTTTTCCTTATCACCACACTCTCATCTTCAATATATCAACCTCCATTGATATATCAAACTTACCTTTGCATTTTCATATTTTTGGATAGCATTTTCACACTTTTGCTATGGGGAAATATCCCACATGCCAAAGGAGGATGGCGTTCTCAGACTTTATATACCCTACTCGTTCCATTTTATGTCAAGGAACAACATGGATACCACTTCTTTGAAGCTATGCACTTGGTGGCTCTTGATATTGAGACAAGATATGTCTAGTCGTGGCCCACATTCGACTTGGTTCTTGGAGATGGGATTTATGCCAATACCTTTTTATAAAGATTTTTGTTTAATATTTTATAAAGATTTTTTTTTTTAATAAAAATAGAAACTTTTTCCTTTATAACTTAAACTTTTAAGTCACCTTTATAAAACTTTCATTTATATATAATTCTCTTCCTTTTACCCAAAAATCTTTAACCTCTTTCTTCTCGCCACCTTGGAAATTTTATAGATTGTCTTAATGAGGAAAGTTTGAAAACCATTTGATCCTCAAGAGAAACTCAAAATTTTCAGGCAATAAGGCTAACTGCGACAAAGCTAAAATAGTGCTAACAGTGGGCTCCACTAGGGATGTTATCCTCCCCGCGAGGCAGCGATGAACCCCGTTGACCAGGTGCAAAATCCATTGGTTTGTTCCCAGTATTTCTCTAAAATTCTCTACCTACTATGATCTATACCCATCACTGAAACCATTCTGCAAACAAACCCCTGTCAACCTATAACCTCTCACCTGTCCATTTTCTAGAGGCTGGAAACCAATTGTAACTGCAAGCCTGAACTTTAAAATTGAAACTGAAATCAAAACTGAAAAATGATGAATGAAATGCTCGCCATGTTGATCTTATTCATATTTACTTACCTACCATACTTACTAAGCATCAATGCTCAGTCAAGTAACTTTTGACTTCCAATGAAGCCAATCAAGCAAATTATCCCATAAACCAACTTTCTCTTCATGCTTGATAAAAAATAGAATTGAAAAACCTAATGGCACAAGGTTATAATAAAGAAATTGATCTTTACAGTAGAGATATAACCAGCCCTTACCACTACCAAGATTCTCCATGTACTCTACCATTGGATCATAGAAAACATGAAAGCCTTCAAAAAATTATGTCATTTGCTTACCATGAGAAGGCTGCTCAAAAAGTAACTCCCATTGCAAATTATCAAATTTCCTCTTAAAATATCCTTGATAAGAATGTTCATGACAATCATCAACCAATACCTCCACAAATTCGTTCAAAATTTCTGATTTTGCAACTTCATTCTTTCCATGCATTCCAAAAGAAATACCACTACGTTCCTCAACATGATCAAGCAAACAAACTTCTTTTCGACACAAAATTTCTGAATTTGAAAAACAAAAAGAAACATCCATTTGAGAACCCCCATCTTCTTCTTCGTTATTCAATTCTTCATTGCATACTGCTGGTTTTTCTAAAGGCTAGGATTGAATGCATAATTGTCCTTGTTGCTCATCATCCATTCCAAGGAAATTTCTACATTCATCTACAATATCAAATTTTTGTTTTTGATCAGAAACTTTAAGTCTCTTTTTTAACCACTCAAATGAAGGAAAACACAACGGCAAACAGTCACTTTCAGTATGTTTAGATTCCACCTTGTTTTCATATTTTTGGTCTTGGATTGCAATGATTGTTTCTTCACTAACATAAATTGTGACAGGCTGATTGCATTCTTCAGAATACAAGTCAGTACAACCATTTTCTTTCAAATCACTGGGTTGATCATCTTCTTCAAGCAAAGAGGGCTTTATATATTCATGTATATCTTCNCAACCACTATTTCAAAATATGATTTCTCTTTACTTGCATTTTCAGAAAATGAACATGTGGAGGGACTACAAGACTGAGATTTTTCAGAATTATCATCTTCTAAGTAATCAATTACACAAGCATTGTAACTTTCAAGAGATTGCTTTTGCAAAAAGGAATTTTCTGATTGGGAAGGGGAAGTCACTTCTTGTAACAAAAATTTGGAGGTTGACTAATATGAGGAAGGATTTGATTGACAATCCCAACCTCTCTCTTGGTCACACAGAGAATGACAAGAATGTTGCAAATCATCATTAGTTTGAGGAAGAGAGATATAACTGGTTGAAACGGAGATTTGGTCTATGTCAACTTTAGTCAAGGAAGACAGTACTAACTGCTGGAAAATTTCTTGAATATCATGGCAATTGGCTTGTCTTGGTTTTTGAGCTGAATATTCATGTAAGATCTCTAAAACCTCTTCATCCAAATACTGGTCATCATCGCACTCATATTTCACATTTTCAATGAACTCTCTATCGTGTGTGCAACAATCTCGATGTTACAACAAAGAAGGATAATGCCTTTTGAAATGTTCATAAAATATTGTATGAAAGTATTTAAGGGAGGATAAAATCTGTGCTGGCACTCCCTCATACCAAGAAATTGCATATCCTTCTAAAATAAACATGAACAATTTCATTAAAGAATCTTCATGCCATCCTACTCCCAGCTTATGTATATGCTTATGAAATCTAAATAAATGAATGGCAACATCATCACCCTTTTCATTGTTGAATATTGGAAGATATGTTTGCTTATTTACCAAAGG
This sequence comes from Pseudotsuga menziesii, assembly GCA_001517045.1. Lineage (NCBI taxonomy): Eukaryota > Viridiplantae > Streptophyta > Pinopsida > Pinales > Pinaceae > Pseudotsuga > Pseudotsuga menziesii. Next base: position 89,822 of record LPNX010751939.1, on the reverse strand, counting down.
TATTTTATTGGGATAACTAGGAATGGCAACAATATTCATAGGAGCATACCTTGTAGCCCGAGAAGTCATCTTGATGGTTGATAAAGTGAATCAACTCCTTAAACTTTGCAACATTGTTTGATAGTGGAGATTCCATAGAACATTATCAAGAATTGATCCTTCGCAGATGGAGTCGCTAGGTGAAAAGAGACATGACCTTCTTGATGTCTGACCATTGTTCACCATCAACAGTCAGATCTAAACCCTTCGATCAAATCCAGGGATGATTTGAGACCTCTGCCTGTATCTGTCTTTCTGACCATCAGTCTCCCCAGTGGAGTCACCTTCCAGAATCTTTCAGTGGAGTCACTAGGGAAAATGATACGGAATTTTTCACATGTAAGAATCTCTGTTTGCCCACAGAAACCCTTTATCCTTTGAATCTTTGTCATTATTCCCAGGGAGGATCTTCAATTCCGTCCCTGGAAACGACGCTAGTTTGTTAGCACTAGAATTGAACCAAAGGTTGTGGAAGGCTCATTCCTAGGTAACAACAGAAACACTCTCGAAGAGAGAACTAGCCTTCTGCTCTTCCGAGAGGGATCTATCACCAAATATTAACAATTCCAGATATGTACAAGTGAAAATACGAATTGTTTGTAAGGGTGGTTGAAATAGAACATAGAACCATTGGGCGATGGAGTCAAGATTTGTAACGGAAATAAACAGAACTTATGCAGGCAATTTTAACATAGAGGCAAGATAGCCATTCGGTCATAGTCAATTTATAATTGTATGGTGGAAAAGGAAGAGCAAGAACAAACCATTAAAATAGAGCATTAAAGAATGAATTTTGTATTAACTTTAGAAGAAAGCTTTAGTGGATATCTAAAAACAACAGATGGAGCATAGTATGTATGAATTCCAAATTGTTATAGACTTATTTCATACATGAAAGAAAACATAATGGGGGAGATAAACTGGAAAACATTCACATGAGAAAGGAAGCAACAGATTGTAACACAGACAACACATGAATTCTTGTGAAAAACACTGAGTTCGGCTCTACAACTTTATTAGAAAACTCTTGAAAAAATACAACACAAAGTTACATTGGTTCCAACCCTTTCTCTTACTTCAAGAGGTACATTTATAGTATTTTTTGGACATCATCAACCGACATTTGGGAATCAAAATTTGTTACAACTGAATAACATCTTCTAACAAACTCTAGTGTGGTGTATCTGCCATGATTTACATAAGACAAAAATAAAATGGGGACTACTAGAAAAATAGGCTAAAAATGCCCTTCCTGCATATTCCAGATCATGACAGTTGTGTGAAAAATGAAACAAATTTTTGTAATTGGCCATGTTCCCAACAAAACCCATGTCTTTGTTTCCTCTTATTCAGTTCCCTCTCCTAAGGATCTGATTTTGAAACTGATGACTCAGACAGTAAACCTGTAAATTTATGGAAAACTACCCTATGAATATCCTTTAAATTATCCCAACTTGTGAGACCTGTGTAAAAACAAAAGGAGGTTTTTGAAGTTAGGCCTTTAATGAAGAAAAAACTCTCTCAGTTTTCTAAAATTCAACTCCATTTGGATAAAACATTTCTTTGAATTTGATGTCTGAAATAGTCTTTTGGAAAACCTGAAAAATATCCTGTAGAACTCACTTTGTTTCTCCTAAACCATAGGACTTGTGTAAAAAATGAAGGAGGTTATTGAATATAATCATGTTCATAAGATAAATATCACTTAGTTTTGGAAACTTATTTCTAGTTTTCCAGAAAGAATTGATTGAAATAGCTGACTAAAACAGTCATTTAAAAATCTGGAAATTTTCTCTCCGAAGATGACTTCGATTCTCTCAATCCACAGCACCTGTGTAAAAATTGAGAGAGGTTATTGTAGATAGGTGTGTTATGAAAAAACACCTTTCTCATTTTCTGAAAAAAAAATCTTGGTTCAGCGAGAAAAATTCTTTGAATAAGATGACTAAAACAGTCATTTTCAGAAGAAGAAAAAAATATGCTCAGTTGCTTCTTGCCATTTATCCAATTTCATATATATTTTAAGTGAATACAAAGGAAATTTTCTTAATATTTTCTCAGAAATAAAAACATTTGCAGCTAGCACAAACTCCTCAAATAAAATAATTGAACAGAGTTGGATTCTATCAAATGCTCCCATTTTGGTAAAACTATCCACCATTGATCTTCTTAGCAAAATGTGGATCGATCAACACATGTTTTGGAGCTACCTTCTGTATAGAATATCGCTGAGTAATGAAAATTAAACCCCCGACACTTTCACATTGCGGAGTTTTTCTAGGCGGTTGATCTCTTTGGTTAAACCATATTTCTTGGCCATGTGCATTGACTTGTTGGTAGCATAAAAATTTCACATATTTTAAAACAACATTTAGCCGTGCAAGTCCACATCACAAAATTCATGTGCACCGTGCATATTCCTCACATGTCGTTCTGACCATCCACTCCATCCAATGTTTAACATCATTTCACAAATCTGAAAATTTAATTACCTCGTGCTTGATCCTGCAGCGGAATAAATGTGTGTAGTTGGATGATTTGGGTGTTTATCTGTTCCGTTGATTTTCCTTCGACTTTGCAGGACAATAACTCTCCATATATAAATCATCTTAGGGAATAAAATGATAGGTTCCTCTCAGTCATTACGTGCTCCACCTGCCGGCGACCAAGCATGTCCAATTTCTTTAGATTTGATTCAACATCGAATGCCGAATTCCAGTCTTCAAATTCTGACTGTCGAAATGAAAAATAAAACACAGTAAATTGTTTTGGTAAATAGTATTCTCCTCACAATGAAAAATCTGAGTTGGACCTCTAAGTTCTGCAGATTCAAACCATAAATAGAATTATCATCCTTCCGTTCCTGTAACCCAGATCCTTTGATCACATTCAAGATCATTTTCTACAAGAGTTTCTAATATACGATTCCTTCTTTACCCAATGAACTAATCCAATATGAAACGTGAACTGAGGACTTTCGTGGAAGATTTTACAGCCATGCATACTTTTCCTTACCACTGCACTCTCATCTTCAACATTAAATCGGCCTCCATTGATATATCAAACTTACCTTTGCGTTTTCATATTTTTGGATAGCATTTTCACACTTTTGCTATGGGGAAATATCCAACATGCCAAAGGAGGTTGGTGATTTCAGACTTTATATACACTACTCATTCCATTGTATGTCAAGGAACAACATGGATACCACTTCTTGGGAGCTATGCGCTTGGTGGCTCTTGATATTGAAACAAGATTGGTCTGGTCATGGCCCACATTCGAATTGGTCACCTTGGAGATGGGCTTTAGGCCAATACCTTTTTATAAATATTTTTGTTTAATATTTTATAAAAACAAATTTTGTTTTTATAAAAATATAAACTTTTTCCTCTATAACTTAAACTTTTAAGTCACCTTTATAAAACTTTGATTTATATATAATTCTCTTTCTTTTACCCAAAAATCTTTAACCTCTTTCTTCTCACCACCTTGGAATTTTTATAGATTGTTTTAATGAGGAAAGTTTGAAAACCATTTAATCCTCAAGAGAAACTCAGAATTTTCAAGCAATAACGCTAACTGCGACAAAACTAAAATAGTGCTAATTCAATGGGGAGAGGGGATATTCAGCTGAGGAACACTTAGAGTGGTTTTCAGACTAGAAAATATTGGAGGAGGTAGACCATGATGATGTGAAATTTAGATTGTTTTCCTTATGTCTTGCTGGAGAGGCAAGAAAATGGTTCACAAACCTTCCAGACCATTCCATTATGACCTATCAAGCCTTTTAAGATGCCTTTGAGAACAAATGGGAAGACAGGAAAAATCCCTAGCTGTATTTGTCCCAATATTATTCCATGAGGAGGAAGGAGAGTGAATCTGTCCAAGAGTTTTATGATAGGTTTATGAAGGTGTAGAGTTCCATTCTTTCCTAGTTTAAACTTCCCCCTAGATCTTCCCAAATCCAATATTCCAAAGCCTTTGATATTGAGTTTACCTTGTGGTTGAGCGAAAGAAAATCATCCTCCCTGACCCATATGATGAATGATGCCATAGAGATAGAGGTAAATCTAACTGCTTCCAGAAGAAAGAAGAGGGATGAGGGAGAATGGAGAAGAGAGGAAGGAGAAAGAAGAAAGGATAAAGAGCCCGAACAACCTTCTTCCACAAATCCACAAGAGGCCATAATGGACATGATGATGAAAACCATGGAGAAGTTGATGGAAAGGATGACTATGGACAACAGACCACTTCCTAGGGAAGGTCAAGAGTAGGAAAATACAAACCAGAATGTAAGAAGGCCCTAGGTCCTCCAAAACAAGCATAGAGATCAAAGAAACCCTCCTGACCAACCTATCAGACCCCCATTTTAGGAGAACTATGTGGAGCAGGAATATGGAAATCAAGATGAAGGTGACATCCACCAAATAGACACTGACTCATCCTCTTGTTTTTTTACCAAAGAAGAACATGATGATTCCTTGCATGAAGCAGAGGATCTTCCTGCTGGGGAAATAAATGATTTTCATAGGGGGTATCAACTTGCGGTCATGGACCTATAGAGACAGATTGGTATAAGGAACAAAGACGTTCCTGTAGTAAAAAATAAAGAAGTAGGGAACAAAGCCTCTACAAGCAAACCAAAGAATAGTCCATCCCCTAAGGAAACCACCAAGAATGTAACAAATCCCAAAGGGAAAGAGAAAAAATAAGATAATACAAGAATCTTAGATCAAGGACAAACCTCTTTTAGTCTACAGGTTGATATTGAAAATATTAAAATATCTGTCCCTCTTACTGAATTGTAAAAAAAAATTGAATATCATTCCAAAATTTCCACAGTGTTGAAGCCTCCAGGAGAAGTTTCTGCAATATCAAATTCCTTGAATCTTCAAGATGATAGTCCCACCATCATATTTGGACCACATGTAGATGAGTCTATAGATGAATATGTTCCCCCCTTCTATGTCAGTTTGAACATTCATAATTCCATCTTACACAATGCCATGCTTGATTTAGGAGCCTCCCACAATTTGATGCCCAGGATGATCATGGATAAACTGGGATTGGAAGTGAATATACCATACAAATAACTCTTTTCCTTTGATTCCAGTAAAGTCAAGTTCCTACGAATGATCAAATATATAGTCATCTCTTTGGCCCAAATCCTTGCCAAAACCTTGGTCATGGATGTAGTTGTCGATGAAATCCCTCCAAAGTTTGGAATGTTGTTATCAAGATCTTGGGCATCCAAACTCAAAGGCGCTCTTCAAATGGATATGTCCTATTCAACCATCCCTATCTTTGGAGTACAGAGAAGGATCTCTAGGGAGAAAAAACTAGCATACATGGTGACCAGTGCTGAGAGGCCAAACAACCATCCCATCTATTCATTGCACATTGAGATGGGATCTGCTATTTTCTTCATAGAAGGAGGCAAAGATAGTTTTAGTTCACAAAATGTTGAATTTGTGCCCACTCAGGAAGAGATGGAGGGAGTGTGGAATGTAGTTTTTGATGGGGCAACATGCAGAGAAGGGGCATGCGCTAGAATTTGGGTGAAACCCTCGAGAGGGAGAGCTCTCAATTATTCCTACAAGCTCGCCTTTGATTGTACAAATGGTGAGGCAGAATATGAGGATATGATGTTAGCAATTTAATTAATAAAGGACTTCCAATTTAGGATGGTAGTGATACATGGAGATTATAAGCTGGTAATTAAACAAATGACAGGAGAATATCAGGCTAGACATCCCAGAATGAGAAGCTACAAGAATGTTCCCCATGATCTGATAGAGTGTTTTGAGGAATGCAAGTTTAATATGATTCCCAGATTACAAAATTCTCTGGCTGATTCTTTGGCCACCTCTGTTGTTTTTTTCAAGACCCCCTTACATCCCAATATCAAATATGAGGTTTAAGTTAGGCACATGCCCTCTATCCCTGATAATGTCAAAAGTTGGAAGGTCTTTGAAGATGACAAACACATACAGAATTTCCTCACTATTACTGGGGAGTTTGATGTTGTTAGGTATAACTCCCGATTCCAATTCCTCTATTCATGGCTAAGCATTCATTTATACATTCATGTGACAGTTTGTTTAACCTTCCGTCCATCCTTTTCGGCTTCCAACTATTCCTATTTATTTATTTACAATATTATAATCCCTAACGGATTATATTCTAACAATCCCCCTCTTAATCCGAAGGGGTGTTCGTAAGTCCGAGCATGTTTCTGAACCTTTCAAACTTTTCTCGTCCAAGCGCTTTGGTGAAGATATCTGCAACTTGATCATTTGTGGAACAATGTCGAAGATGGACTGTCTTGGCCTCTACATGATGTCGAATCAAATGATACTTTGTGTTGATGTGTTTGGTTTGATCATGGAATCTAGGATTCTTAGCCAGCTTGATTGCAGAAGTATTGTTGACCAACAATGGAGTGGAGTTCTCTTGTTTTTCTTGCAAATCTTCAAGTATCTTCCTGAGCCATACTATTTCTTTCGTTGCTTCATCTGCAGCCACATAATCTTCTTCTGTTGTTGAATCTGCTGGAACTGACTGTTTGCGAGATCTCCATGAAACAGCTGCTGATCCAAGACTCATAGTGTATCCAGAACTTGATACTCCTGTCTCCTTATCGCCATCAAAGTCTGAGTCTGAGTACCCAATAAGTTTGAAGTCATCCACTTTAGAGTACTTGAGTCCAACGTCTTGAGTCCCCTTCAAGTATCTTAGAACCCTCTTTGCAGCTGACCAGTGTCCTTCGCAAGGTCTAT
>LPNX010751939.1:52291-81310 GCA_001517045.1 Pseudotsuga menziesii | reverse complement strand
CTTCTCTTTAGGAATGGTGGGCAAGCCAAATACACCATTCTTTTTCAACAAGCGAAGACTGTTATAGTTTAGATGACCAAATCTTGCATGCCACAATGAGCTAGTGACATATTACCTTCTTCATACTGAGAGAGGTAGGCATAGTTCTGAAATCTTGCTGATGAACCCTTGAGCTTCAGCAACTTTCCATCTTCGTATCCAGTCATGATGACTTGGTTGTCAGAGGACTTTCTTATTTCAACGATTCCATCAAATATGTGGATGGAATGGCCTTGCTGTCGAATTTCCACCATGGACAGCAGGCTTCTCTGCAACTCTGGAAGATAGAGAATGTTCTTCAACAAGAAATCGGGGAATCCAGGCATCTTTAGTCGAATGGTGCCCATTCCCTTTGGTTTAATACTTGACTTATCTACAAAGTACACTATGCCATCGATTGTTTCATTCAGTTCTTCAAAACAATCTTTTCTAAATGTCATGTGTGATGTTGCACCAGTATCAAGCAGCCAACAATCTTTATAAGATGAAAGAGAAGTCATTTCATTAAATCCAAGATTACAATGTGCAACAATACAAGAATCAGAAAATTTACTAGCATCTTGGTCATCTGTCTTCTGGTTATGCTTGTCTTTGATGGAATCCCATGAAGCCCAACACTGATCTGATGTGTGCCCAGCCTTTCCGCAACGCTTGCACTGCAAATCTGATCTTTTTCTTTTGCCCCCTCTGCCTCTGAAATTTCTTCTTCTTCTGCCTCTCTCTTTGCCGCAATCTCCCTTGGAAGGGTCTTTGGATTGGTCTTTGCCGGCAAGGGCAGCACCAATACTAGATGCCAGAGAGTGCATCTTTACAACCGTTAGTGTAATTTACAATAATAAACTGATATGACAGTTAGAAATAGAAAAAATAATAACCTTGCAGGTCTACAGTCTCTAACAGATGTATTGACTATTGATGACGATAATGGGTTTCTAGAGGATGCTTCTGCCACTCAAGAACCCTTTAATAGCCAGATTGTTGCTCCCAAAAAAATTCCACAAGATGAGGATGTTATTCCTATTGGATGTGCTGATGGCGGTGAAATTGAGGAAGCCTATGGTCCATAGTTACATGAGGCTGAGGGACATCAGACGTATCTAAACAATATATGTGGCAAAGAAATCCTCCATCTCAAAGATAACTCTATCCCCAGAGGTTTAGTTCCTTTATAAAATCTATTTGACCCAAATGATGTTGTTAAGGAGCCTCAGTTGGTCCCAAGTTGTGAAGATGTGGAAGATGTTAACATTGAGACAAAATATCATCCAAATGTCATCAAAATATTAAGAACCCTCCCACATGAAGCCAAACATAAGTACATTTCATTGATGAATGAATACTCAAATGTATTTTCTTCAAGCTATAGCAACCTTAAGGATTATGATACGAGTATAATTCAACACACTATATCGATAAAAAAGGATGAGATTCCTTTCAAGAAAAACTTGAGAAGAATGAACCCCAAGCTTCTACCCCTAGTAGAAAAGGAAATAAAGAAATTGTTCGAGGCAAAAATCATTGTGGCCCTAAGATTCTCAAGATGGGTGGCCAATTTAGTTCTAGTGAGGAAGAATAATGGAGAGATAAGGATATGCATTGACTTCAGAAACCTAAACAGAGTCTTTTTAAAGGATCATTATCCTCTTACTAAGATGGATCACATTTTGCAGAAGGTAGTTGGCTCCCAAAGGATCTCCACCTTGGATGGTTTCTCAGGCTACAATCATATCATGGTGCACCCAGAGGACCAAGAAAAGACAACTTTCACTACAACCTGGGGTACTTTTATGTATGCAAAAATTCCATTCGGACTCATGAATGCAGGGGAAACCTTCCTGCGGCTCATGGACATAGCTTTTGCTGATGAAAATGACAATATTTTGGTCATCTATTTGGATGAAATTACTGTCTTTTCAAATTCTGATGTGGAACACGTTGCACACCTACTAAGAATGTTTAGAAAGTGCATAAAATTTGGCATCTCTCTGAATCCAAAGAAGTCATTCTTTGTTATGAAGGAAGGGAAGCTGCTAGGGCACATAATTTCTCAGGAAGGCATCAAAATAGACCCAAAGAGGGTTGAGGCAATTTGTAAAATTGAGCTCTCTTGAAATAAGGTTGATGTTCAATCCTTTTTCGGGAAGGTAAATTTTCTGAGAAGGTTCATTGATTCCTTTTCTGAAATAGTAAGGTATATAACTAACATGCTGGGAAAGGACAAAGAGATCAAGTGGATGCCCGAAGAAAAAAAGTCCTTTGAATATATCAAGAAGGTTATTTTTGAGTCCCTTGTACTGGCAAGCCATGATTTCTCCAAATATTTCCTCATATTCTCATTTTATTTAGAGCACACAGTGGAAGGGGTATTGCAACAGAAGAATCGTGAGAGAAACGAGCATCCCATTGCTTTTTACAGCAAAACCCTAAGAGATTCTCCTCTAAAATAAAACATCCTAGATAAGAAGGATTATGCTCTGGTGCAGGCCTTGAAGGAGTTTCAAGTATACATCTTGCACTCTCACATTATTTCCCATGTCCCCACCAGTGCAGTAAATGATATCCTAAACCAACCAAATCCTGAAGGTAGGAGGGGAAAATGGATAGCGGTCCTACTTGAATATGACTTTGAGATTAATCCCACCAAACTGATTAAAGTCCAAGGACTAGAAAAAATCATGGCATAATCTAACTGTGATGCTCTCGGCCTACACATGATTGTTGAGTTGTCAGCACAAGAGAAAAATCCTAAGGGATATCTAGATCCCCAAGTAGCTGAGAATTTCCTGTCATCCCCATGGTGCACTGACATCATATTCATGTTACAACATCTGCAAGCTCCATAGGGTATGGATAGAACCAGGGTCAGTTTTCTCAAGAATAAAGCATCAAGGTTTTTCATCTTAAATGGAAAATTGTATTGGAAAGAACCAGGAGGGGTTCTACTGAACTGTATAAATGAGAAGGAGGAAAATAAGCTCATTGAATAATTCCATGTAGGAGAAAGTGTAGGTCAAAATGATTGGAAGGCCACTATGAAAAAAATCATGAGGGCATGGTTTTATTGGCCCACTATATTTTCTGATACCCATGAAGAGGTTGTTGCCTACCATAAGTGTCAGATCTTTGAAGGGAGGAGGAAGCTTCTACCATTTCCTGTGAAGCCCATACATGTTGATGCCCCTTTCCTGCAATGGGGGTTGTATTTTAATGGAGAGATAAACCCATATTCCTTAGGACAACACTGGTGGATCCTCCCTTCCACTGGTTATTTCAAAAAATGGATTGAATCCATCCCAACTAGACATGCCACTGAGCCAGTCATTATGTAGTTTCTAGAAGAGCACATTTTGTCAAGGTTTGGGGTTCCTAAAAAGTTGATCATTAACAATGTTGTTGCATTCAAGTCAAAGAAGATGGTGGAATTTTGCTTCAAGTATCACATACAACTGGGGCATTCCACATCCTACTATCAACAGGGAAATGGGTTGGAAAAATATTCAAATAAGAGCCTGGTGTTAGCTGGAATATTTCACCTCCTGCGGAGAATAAGGTGTTCCACTGGTCTGAATGGTTCAGATCCACAACAAATAGAGGATAGAGGTTGAAGACTCTCCATAGACACTGTAGATATCTGGAATACAAGGCTTTGATAGTTCACCTGTGTACCTGCAAAAAAGATCAACATGAAACGAATCAAAGCAACCAGAATATGATCTACTAATCTATACTAGTGACTAAGGAATATAGCAACATATATATGCGAAATCACAACAACAACATCATATGTGGGACAGAAATCAACTTGCATTAGAAATATGAATAATTTTACAACCAAGCCTTAGTGTTGACATGCATCTCCATGAAATCAGCTCTTCATCCCCAAAAGCTCTGACTCTAGCTCTCTATGCTCTCTCCAAATGATATTGGGCCAAGAATCAATCCAACAGCATAACAATACCTTCAATGATCTCCCCTCAACCATGGCTATGAGCTCATATTTATAGGGCTTTAATGGATAGAGATGGTTGATAAATTGGTGGGTGAGGTGGCCTCTAAGATCCTAGGATGAGGGATCTTGAGCTCAACCAACCCACAACAGTAGGGATAAGGGATATCTCAAGGCTTATCATCTAGAAGCCTCGAGAAGCTTCTCTTTTTCCCTTTTTACCCAGGGTACCATGCTTCTCCTTCTATGACAGAGCGGTTATGGTAATAATCACCTATGGACCAAGGGAAATGGGCGATGGCACCACTTGTGGACAACCGATGAAACGCAGTGCGAGCACGGGTATTGCTCCTAGATAAAGGGGTATGCGCGGTGCTAGGAATTTGTATGATAGATTGATAAAAAACCATTTAGTTTTCACTCCAAAAGCTAGGATTTAGGGCAAGTAGGTATGTCAAATGTCTTATCACATAATGGTGATAGGATTTTGGTATAATAGGATGCCCCCCAAAGCATGAGTCTTAGAGTGATACAATAAACGAGAGCTTTGATAACAAGTCATCACCAGGAGATGAAAATGTCGGCTCGATCAGAGTATACAGTCAAGTAGGCATCTGTAGTACATCAGTATGTTGACTCATAGACACAAGTAACCAAACTCATAGCTGCAGACCAATACAAGGCAGATCAATGAGTGGAATAAACAAGCATGGCTACTAGAATACAACATAGATCCATCTGATAGAGGACTCAAACTTGGACATAGCTACCAGACATGCAACGTAGATAATGTCATACAAATGCAAATTTGAGCATAGCCACGACCATACAAATGTGGATCCATGCTAGATATACAAAACTCCATCGCAACCTAGGGAAAAAACAATGAGCACTTTTAAACAAATGCCCAGGGTCTTCGTCTTGTCTTCCACAAAGTACGATTCTATCCATGTGATTACAATGATCTGAATTCGAACATGGTAGAAACCATTTGATTACCAGCTAATGATGTGAACCATTAACAAGTGCAAGGGAGATCACCATTAATGTCAATGATTCCCAAGGTACCCTAGTACAATCTACTGAGTGTGAATAGATGTCTTGATGTCGAACACCCAGTCAATTCTATCGATCAAAGGTCAATGATGTGAACCTATGTCGAGAGCAAGAGAATATATCATTAAGGCATACAGATCTCAAGGTACTAAATATTGTTTCTAAGACTATTTCTCGGATGATGAGCTGATGTCAACAGGAATAGTATCGTCTAAGGAGGGCCATGATGAGTCCCACATCGATGACATGAAACTTGGAACATAGTTCTGGAATGATGTGAATGTAGTAACCAAATGACTGACTCAAAGATACTGACACAAATACTATGTAGACTGCAGAGGTAAAACTTCTTTAGATCCCCTTTGAACATCGGGCGGCATGACAAAATGACTTGGTAGCATGACTAGATAGGACAGATACACAATGCGACAGTGGACAATGCATTCTTTTGAAAGACTCAAAGGATTGGCATGACTCATGAAAGTCGATCGTCATGGAGATTAGTTGAATACCCAATTGACTGACATGATTGTGTAGACAAGTGCCATGTTCAAAGGTAATGACAAACAATTGCCATTATTTTCAAAATGAGTCCCTTCCCATTTTCCCCATCATGATCGATGAGTGCCTCTTTTCGGTTTTACGAGTTCAAAGAGGGTAACAAACACTTGATATAGCTTGTCAGAAGACAAGTCCAGTCTCATATGTTTTATGAACCTGAGAGAGGAGGGGTTCGTTCCCAATATGGGTCTCTCAATGTTTAATTTTAACGAGTCCATTGAAAGAAAACTCGATATCGTTCATGTTTAGAGAGTCTGAACGAACACAAAAAAAACTCCATGGGGGTCCTTTTTAGTATGATTTAGTCTCTAAGGCCTGAAAAAGTATAAAATCATACCTTAGAGAACTCTTCTAGTCATGATTGGCTGGAGTGTTCCTTTCTCATAAATAGTCCTATCTGAACCGAGAAAGAGATAACCTACCATCGGACATACGACTCTTCAAATAATTTAACGAGCGTGAAGAAGACAAGATCGCTCGACAATCTTTTCATATTTAGGGAGCCTGAAAAGGGTTTAAAGAGAACTCCATGAGGTTTCTTTACACAATGCCACTTTTTATGCACCTGGAAAGATTCGGAAATGGACTCGACTATCTTTTCATGTCTAAGGAGTCTGAAAAAATATGTGAAAAGAAGACTGCATGACACTTCTTTACACAGTGTCGTATTTTACGAGCCTGGAAAGAAACTTGAACTAGACTCGGAACTTTGATACTAGATTTTTATGAGAGTGAGAAAGTGTCGTAATAAATGCTTGACAACCTTTTCCATTTTGTGAAAGTATGAAAAAATCATAAACAAAATTTCCAAAGCTTCTTACTAAAGTCAACCTGCAGACGACTCATAAACAAGTGTTGAATGCATTCAAAATCAACATCAAGGGATTATGACAAATAGATTTTGACTAGAAGATGGTGTAATATCAAAAATATAGTAATTCAGACCCAAAAAATGTTTATATAAGGCAAGTAAATAGTAAAAAATCAAACATTTCACTATTTACCTCTAGCAGAGAGCACTTGGAGCATTTTCTAGTCAGATCTTCAACAGTTGATACTAGGAGTTCCCACCATCCGTTTTCAGTCTCGTCAGTTGCAAGTAACAGCTAAGACCCTTATCTTTCATTTCATAACTTCTATTTTGGGATTTGGTGCGGTTTTGGGCCTATTTGGCATGCCCTAAAATCCAATACGAGGGCACTGTGGATACCGCTTATGGGATACGTGGTACCACCCGAGAACCGCACCAAGAATATGGTGGACAGGCAGTGCCACCGCCTGTCTCCAATTGGGCACAGGAGGTGCTGGCCATGGGAAAGTAAAACAAATGATATGGGAAACTTTCATTCATTCTTTTGATTTGCAATGACTCAAGGATGATATTAATGCATATCATTGTTGTTTTTGACAGGTCTAGGCTTTGAAAATATGGTGATATGGAAGGAAAGAACACATGATGATGAGGATGCTGCTACTAAAAGGAATCTGGTTTGCATTGCCACACTTTGGAACTGTGGGCTCTTAAAGTTCTTCCTGACACCAAGCATGGTGTCCCACGAGAGATTACTGGAACACATATTGAGAATGTGGAATCCAGAACAATAGTATTACGAGGTGGGGGCACACATACTTATAGTGGAGGTAGAGGATATCTATTTCCTGACTGGCCTATCGAGATAGGGTGCCCCCATCTCACTGACAGGTTCCCGTGGTGGGGACATTACCACCAGAGAGCTCATAGATTGGCACTGCGCACCAGGTACAGGTACCAAGGCTTCCAGGGCACATATTCTGTATGCCCTAGAGGCTTTGGCACCTACGATGTTCAACTGGGTGGAAGCATTGCTTCCAATCTTCAAGGATCAGCTGACTAAATGTCAGCAGGGAGCGCTGAAGCAATTCAGCTTTGGTTCCATCTTAGCTTGCTTCTTCTTTGAGCGGGTCCCCTAGATGAGGCCCCAGGTGACTTTCTAGATTTTGAGAGCATGGGACCCCCATATGCTGAGGTGGGTCCAGGTCATGGCTTTCACAGGAGTGGGTAGGGGCAGAGTGAAGTTCAATGATCCATTCTTCAGATGGTTGTGGGATCAGATGCTCATAGTTGAGGACTATGCCTATGCAGGCACAGATTTTACAGGTGATCCTGACCTACCACTCCCACTTGGAGGGCAGTGGGGTGACATTGGTAAGAAACAAGAAACCCTAATAATGGAAAATGTTTTTATGTTTTTTATGTTTTATATTTTTTGTGATAAGTGATGAGACCTATTTGTCTTCATGCAGATGTTGGAGTAGCGAGGCCTGGAGGAGCGTATCCATTAGACAGGCGAGCCAGAGCTTGCTTCGTGCCACAGGGTGATGATATCATCGAGGAGCTAGAGGAGAACCTAGAGAGGTTGACCCTAGACATCCCAGATGCTGATATAGATGACCTCCTGATCAGGTACAACCGATTGCGAGGTTGCCCCAAAGGGATTCCATCATAATCAACTAACTCATAGGATCCTTTCTCTAACACCTTGGAAATAACGAAAGGTCCATACCACATGGACTCGAACTTACCCTTCCCTAGCTTGTCATATGTCTGGTCATAAGTCAAAACTAGGTCACACTCGTTGAAAACACGAGGCTGGATGGATTTATCATACTGCACCTTGACGCGTTTCTTATGTGCCTCATCAGCCAAGGCAACATCTCTACGAGTCTCATCAAGGTTATTTAAGTACAAAAATCCCGCTTCCTCTACGGAAGTGTCTGGGAGAAGTTTGACGGCAAGTTGTAAATATGGAATCTGACATTGGATCTGCAAGATAGCTTTGAGTCCATATACAAGCTGGAATGGCGTGAAACCAATAGCTGTTTTCACGAAAGTCCGATAAGCCCAAAGAGTGGAAAAAAGAACAAGATTCCAATTGAATTTATGATCTCCAACCATCCGACGAAGCATAGTTTTCAAAACCTTGTTAATGGCCTCTACCTTACCATTAGCTTGCTGATAATACGGCGTAGAGTTTTCATGGTGAAAACCTAGCTTGGAACTCAATTCCTCCATCATTTGATTACGAAAATGAGATCTGTAATAAGTGACGATGGACTGCAGAACTCCAAATCTAGCTATGATATGATTGAACAAGAAGAGAGTGGCAGTCTTACCATCTTTTGCATATGTAGGCATGGCCTCAACCCATTTTGTGAAAAAATCCATGGCTACGATGATGTAACCATGCCCCCAGGCTGAGGTAGGCTTACAATGCATAAATTCAATCCCCCATTTGGCAAAAGGGCCAACGGCAATGACGGGGTGAAGCAGAGCAAGATGGGTGCACTTTTTGGGATAAAAATGTTGGCAAGGTGGGAATTTCTTAACAGCTTCATGATAGTCTTTGAAGACAGAAGGCCATAAATAGCCAGCACGAAGGATTTTTTGGGCTATAGCCATCCCAGATAAATGACCACCACATGCTCCAGAGTGGCAATCATTCAGTACGTGTTCAGCCTCCTCATGAGTGAGGCATCGCCTGAGAATGGAATCAATCCCACATCTATACAAGGTATCATTTACAATAAAATAGTACTTCGCGTGGTGACGGCTGCGGCGACGATCATCGCGAGATAGATCCGGCTGAAAATGCTGGGTTTGGAGATAAATCAGCAAATATCCATACCAAATATCAGTAGTGCTAATTAGGAACAGGAATTCATCTCGAAATGAATCGCTGGAACCAGATTCCGTGGTAGCACATGGAAGGTCACACATAAGCTCAGTAAAAACCAAGGATTTCTTTGATGTAGCCTTGGAAAACTCGAGATGGAACTCCTGAAGGATGACGATCCAATGAGAGTTCTTTCCCCCGAGTACCTGATGATTCAGAATGTAGTACATTGGGTTCTGGTCTGCCAATATGGTGGTAGTGCGAAGCACAATGTAGTGACGAAATTTTTGCACAATAATGACCGTGGCCAAAGCTAGCTTCTCCACATGTGAATAACGGGTTTCAGAATCAATAAGATTCTTACTGGTGTAATGAATCACATGCTCCTGACCGTGGAGATTGTCCTGCACTAAAACCATGGCAATGGTAGTAGCGGAGGCAGCAATATACAAGAGAAAGTCCTTTGAATAATCCGAGGGGTGTATCACAGGTGAATGAGTCAGAGCATGCTTAAGATTATCAAAGGCGCATTGGGCATGGTCATCCCAGAATAATGGAGTGTTCTTCTTGAGGAGACGCATATAATCGTGCATTTTCTAAGTGAAATTGCACATGAAACAGCGGAGAAATTTTTCCTTCCCCTGCAAACTTTGGAGTTCAAGGATGTTGGTTGGGGCTGGTAGATTAATGATAGCGGAAATCTTCAAAGGATCGATCTAGATGCCATCTTTGGATACCACAAAGCCAAGCAGACGTCCTGTCTCAACGCAAAAAACACATTTATGTGGATTGAGCCGTATATTATAATGACAACATCTCAGGAATATGTCTCTAAGATGACTAGGATGGTCCTCCTGTCACTGTGAATGAGCAGGGAGGTCATTAAGGTACGGTTCAACAATATGTTTAATGTCGTGAAACGCATAGGACATCGCACGTTTGAACATGGCTCCAACATTTTTCAAGCTGAAAGGTAACTTATTATATGCAAAGGTTCCCCATGTGAAAATGAATGCCATCTTATGCTGATCAGAGGGAAATATATCAATCTAATTATAGACGGAGAAGCCATCCATGAATGAAAAGATGACACTTCCAGCACAGTTGTTGATAATCTGATCGACATGCAGGGTAGGAAAGTTGTCCTTGGGACAAGCTTTATTTAAATCCCTAAAGTCGATGCAGACTCTAATGGTGCCCTGCTTTTTATTGACAAGGACAACGTTCAATACCCATTCCGTCAGAGGTACAGGATAAATAAAACCAGCTTTCAGAAGTTTCTCAATCTCAGCTTTAATAGTCATGGCCTTCCTAGGATGGACTTGCCTAAGTTTCTGCCTGACAGGTTTAGCCGTGGGATAAGTTTTAATCTTGTGGACCACAATGGAGGGGTCAATCCTTAACATCTCTTCATAGGACCAGGAAAAAATATCACGAAATTCCTTAAAAAGAACCTTATATGCTTCAGATTCATCTGTGGAGCAGTTCTGCCCAACATGAACATGCTCACTAACATTAGTCTTGGTTGATATGTCAATTGGGTTCATCTAAGTAATGTTGCAAAGGTTTCCTTCATAATCTGTGTCTTGCAACAATATAGGACTTTTCGGAACGTTGACAATATCAGTAGGAAACAAGGATGCAAAATCATGGCTACCCAAACTGGTATTGGGGAGGAACATGGATCTATGATGGTGATCCTCCCAAATGGGCTCATCCGTATTCATGATCTCTATAATGGGCTCGTTAGAAGGAAAAGTCTTGGAGAGATAGTCTAGAATCAGAAGAGAAGGTTCTAACTAGTACGGTAAATGGTAAGGATCTGAAGCCACTAAATGAAGGTCATCAGTGTGAACATCGGAACAAGTTTGAATGGTGTCATACATAGCTTCGTGCGGGCTCAACGAGGTGGACTCAACAACATTTTGGCCCTTGGACTCAAAATAAAATGAGGCGATCATATGTACTATCGCAGTATCCGTGCTAGAAGGAGTAGAGGGAAAAATCCCCATAAGGGATGAATCCTTCAGCACACCTACCCCAATCGACTGGTAAGGAGGAGGGGACTGACCTAACATGGGGATGTTATTAGCTGTGGAAGTAGTAACATCCGGTGTACAGAAATCAAGTTGGTCAATGGTAACAGTTCTCCCAAGATGCGGGAATTGGACCATTCGAAATATTGTTGAAGCAACAACATTCATGGCATAGAACCAATTCCTTCCTAAAAGGAGGTTATAATCCAAAGCGGCATCTACCACTTCTACTTGGATGGAAATAGTTTTTCATTGCAGCTCGACCGCAAGGGCTGATATGAGGCCATGGGGTTGGAAACCCCGTCCATCAAAGGCTTTAAGGGTCGTAGGTGATGTAACAAGCTCAAGAGAGCCAAGAGCTTTCCAACAAGTTAGAGATAACACCGAGGTTGAAGCTCCTTCATCTAGTACCATTCGAAAGACTTTCTTTCCCACTACTTTCATAATTATCTGAAAAGCAAGTTTATGCGGTAATCTAGGTTTATAGTTCTCAACATTGAAGTGAATCAAGTTAGTGTTATCCGGGTCTACAACTCCTAAAGCTGTCAACAAGTTCTTGCACTGTGTGGGGAAACTTTGGAGTACTTCTAGGGTAGACATTGCACAAGGCGCCTGAGCGAGATCTTCAACCACATTATAGAATTGAGCAACTCAGGCATTGGGATTAAAGACAGCCTTTCAAAGAGTACTCTTTGGTGGGCGCAAAATCATGTCGAGAGTAGGCTTCTCGATAGACAAGGGAACAGTGGACGAGGATTCCAGAGAACTAGTAGAGGGAGATTTCCCTGAAGAAGCTTGATCTTCTTTCTTATCTGTGGGTTTATCATAATTCTAGATTCAAGTTTGCAGATGGATGGTATCTTAAGACATCATACGAATTTCCTCCGATGAGCTAGAGTTACCATGGTTAGACATGTGGTCTACTAGTTGTTGTTGAGAGGGAAAGGGATCCGTAAGTACTGCAGGTGTGGGATTAGACTTCAGAAACTAGGAGATTTCATCTCGACGGGGACACTCCTTTGAAAATTGGTCACCACCACATAATAGACAAGGATATTTATCCTTCCTTTTCCCTTTGTTGTTGTCATTATTGGTTGATCGTGGGGTCTCCTATTGGTTTCCAAGTTTTTCATTTCGATTTTTACCTTTCTTTTTATTACCCAAGGTTTGAGTACTTTGAATAGGATTGACATCGACAGAAACATTAGGAGTTGAAGGAGTAGCAGTTTGGGTTTGCTTGGCATATTTCACTATGGATGGGGACTGGATTGAACCAATAATCCCATCAATAGGTACTTCTGCTGGTGGCTTGGCAGGGTCAGTGCTAGGGCGAGGAGCTTGAGGAATCAAGTCATAAAGAGTCCTAGACTAGGAATAGACCAAGTCTAGGTACTGAGCCCGACTAATATCCTGCTCTTTAGTAACAGCACCTCCCATGGCCACATCTCGGGAAATAAGAGGCAACAAGGACTTAGTGAACCAATAAGCTAACAACTGATCCAGAATAGGGGCCTTAATAAGCCTTCTCTGCCTTCTCCACTCATGAATATGATCAGAAATGTGGGTGGAGGTGTTCTGTCGCAGAGAAGTTAAAATATCAATGCCTGCTTCATAACGAATAGGGAGCTAAAAGTGCGTAAGAAATACTGTTGCCAATGAGCCAAAATCCACAAACGAATGTTGTGGGAGTTCAATGTACCACTTCGCAGCCGTACCGGTCAAAGTCCACTGAAAGAGTCATAACTGAATGGAATCATCCATGAGGGAGTTCAAGGAACACCACAAATGAAAAGTCATAACATGGTTTCGTGGATCTTCACCCTGCTTCCCATCGAATTTTGGAATATCTGATGGTAACTTTACCGGAATGGGAGGCCACCAGGGATTGTGTCGAATGGGATCATTAATCAACTTGGACAAATCAGGCAAGTCCAAATTTGCTAGGGAAGGTAATTGTCTGTTGGGTTGCACATACTGGTAATATTGATATGACATATAATTACCAGTAGGGCCATAAGTAGACTGATAAAAAGGTTGCTGTGAGGAAGAACCACCGGAGAATCCTCCCATGGGGGGTGGATTTCTAGAATTAGGACCGCTAGGACCACTAGGGCCTCCAGGAGGAGGACCGCCAGAGCCACCGGGACCATCAGGACCATTGAGACCACCAGGACCACTAGCAGGCAGAACACCAGACCCTCCAGAGCCTCCAAGAGGTGGAAAATATCCAGAGCCACCAGAACCACTAGGTGGAGGGCCACCAGACCCTCCAAATCCATAAGGAGGAAAGCCACCAGGTCCCCCAGGACCACTAGGACTTCCAGGACCATGAGGAGGACCACCAGATCCTCCAGGACCATTAGGTCCCCCAGGGGGAGGACCTCCATAAGGTGGTCCTCCTGCACCTCTCACAGTTTGTATAGGTATCCCTCCCATGGCTGGCATGTAAGACCAGCTGGGTTTCCCCCATGGTGTAAAAGTGTTACTAGGGTATGGAACTCCAATAGGATTAGATGGATGATTACTGAAAGGTATTTGATAACCATAACCATTAGAATATTGAATGGCAACAGGTTGTGCCCCTAAGGGATGACTTGAACTAGATGGGGGATTTACCACATTATTGTGGGTGGGAGGGACAAAACATGTAGATGTTTCTATGTTAGAGGTCTTCTCTTGACTAGGTACAACTCTGATATAAGATAATGTAGGTCGTGTTGGGGGTTGCTCCCTGACATTCAAAAGTACTGACAAAATAGGAATTGAAGGTTGGGCCCTAGATGCAAAAGACCTGGGAGGATTTGGAACAAACATAACATAAGAGGTGATAGGGGTGGAAATTTGACCTGGGCTGTGGGTCGCCAGATTTGTTAGCTGGAATATTTCACCTCCTGCGGACAGCAAGGTGTTCCACTGGTCTGAATCGTTAAGATCCTGAACAAATAGAGGACAGAGGTTGAAGACTCTCCCTAGACACTGTAGATATCTGGAATACAAGGTTTTGACAGTTCACCTATGTAGCTGCAAAAAAGCTCAACACGAAACGAATCAAAGCAACCAGAATATGATCTACTAATCTATGCTAGTGACTAAGGAATCTAGCAACATATATATGTGAAATCACAACAACAACATCATATGTGGGACATAAATCAACTTGCATTAGAAATATGAAGAAGTTTACAACCAAGCCTTAGTGTTGACATGCATCTCCATGAAACCAACTCTTCATCCCCAAAAGCTACGACTCTATCTCTCTATGCTATCTCCAAATGATCTTGGGCCAAGAATCAATCCAATAGCATAACAATACCTTCAATGTTCTCCCCTCAACCATGGCTATGAGCTCATATTTATAGGGCTTTAATAGATAGATATGGTTGATAAATTAGTGGGTGAGGTGGCCTCTAAGATCCTAGGATGAGGGATCTCGAGCTCAACCAACCCACAACAGTAGGGATAAGGGATATCTCGAGGCTTATCATCTAGAAGCCTCGAGAAGCTTCTCTTTTTCCCTTTTTACCCAGGGTACCGTGCTTCTCCTTCTATGACAGAGCGGTTCTAGTAATAACCACCTATGGACCAAGGGAAATGGGTGGTGGCACCGCTTGTGGACAACCGATGAAAGGTAGTGTGAGCATGGGTACCGCTCCTGGATAAAGGGGTATGCGCTGTGCTGGGAATTTGTATGACAGATTGATAAAAAACCATTTAGTTTTCACTCCAGAAGCTGGGATTCAGGGCAAGTAGGTATGTAAAATGTCTTATCACGTGATGGTGACAGGATTTTGGTATAACACTTGGTGAGGATCATCAAAAAGCTACTTAGGAAAAAAAGAAGGCCTGGCACACAAAATTGCCTCATGCTTTGTGGGCTGACAAAATCAGTGTAAATAAATCCATTGGCACTTCACCATTCCAGCTGGTTTATGGATCTGAGGTAATTTTTCCTAGTTCCTTGAGTTTTCCAGTAATGATACTGTTGTAGGAAGAAGAAACTAAAACCCAACCAACTCAGAGGAGGGTGTATCAATTGATTGAACTGCAACAACAAAGGGATAAACTGTTTGATAGAACTCAAAAAATTCAGGAGAAAATGAAAGAGATATTTGACAGGAGGATAAAGCCTGATGATTTACAGATGGGGGATGCAGTTTTTCTATGGGATGCACCACATTAAGAGAAAGGGAAGCATGGTAAGTTTTATCACCTATGGAAGGGCCTTTACAATATTTGAACTTTTAGAGGAAAAAAATCCTACATACTGGTGGAGATGGAGGGTGGTCTGGTATCTGGAGATCCTTTAAATGGGAGGCTCCTCAACCACTACTTTCTGTAAAGTAAGTTCAGTTCCCATGTCATTGTATATACCATTTATTTTTAACGTTGCATGTGTGGATATCTCTCTGACAGACTTAAAGCCCAAGGTGAAGGCAGTAGGGTCCCCAAGAGGAGCTGTCATTTGGTTTTCTTTTTTATGCAAATTTGAGGTTACAGGCACTAGAACAAATTTTGAGGGGATGGGCATTTAGGATAGCGCAAGGTGGTGCAGTTAGCTGGGGTTTTTATAGGTACATAGGGACCAATGGATCATGCACTTGGTATATGGGGTTCTTTGCTACCTCACAGGGAGGATATCATCCATGAGTTGGAGCCGTTGTTATCACCTATGCTAAAATTTGAATATTTTTACAGATGTGTTCACACTATTTTTGGGCTAGGTAGTTGGAAAGGGATTAGGCCAGTGAAAGGAGGAATAAGCTCTAAATTTTTTCTTATCATAGGACCTTAAAGGAGGTTAATGAGCTTCTGCATGTATTTTGAAGGATCATTTCTAACTTGGAAATGCAAAATAATTGAAGAAATTTATAGATTTGAACCTTGTAAATGTGTGTAAGTGAGAAAGTATGTTCCAAGTTATATAGTGGCAAGAATGAAGGGTTTAAATGCATAGCAGAGAAGATCAATGGTTGTTAATAATTCCACCAAGATAAGTGTACATGATTAAGGAATTTGGTAAGGGAGCATACAGGTTAACTTCCAAGCAAAATTAGCCACTGGATGAATAGATGAAGATAGATCTATTGTCCTAAAAAAATATGTTGTTTTAACTTGCAAGGAGGAATAAATTTCTTAAATCTGCGAAATAGCTTGGAGCCCACACATTCAAACGGTGTAGATATAGGAAGGAATAAGATCCACAGTGGAAATTAATTCTGCTAGTTCAACTTGCATGGACAAAGAAACTTTTCATATTTGCAGAATGTTGTAGGGCATGCATTTTTCAATCGCCAAGATTGAGGATGGGGTAAGATCAACGGAGGATATGAATTCTGCTGATCTAACATGCTCGTGGAAACTAACTTTTCCAATTTGTGGAATTTCTTAAAGGTATGCATATTTCGACAGAGGATATCTAATCAGAGAATATATGGGGGAGAACGATTCTGCAAATCCAACATGCGCGGATAAATAAACATTTGAAATCTGTGAAATGTGGTAGGCTCTTGAAGTTTGAACGGTGGAGATTTAAACAATATTTTGATCAAAGCTTGTAAATAATTATGCATTGTGAACTAAGCATGAAGAAATTTAGGATGAATATTTGTGGAATTAGGTAGGGGGCGCATGTTCCAACAACTCATATTAAAACTTGATCTAGATAAATGATTGAGGTTGATTCCATAGATTAAAAGTGCAAGGAAAAATAAAATTCTCAGATCGACAGAATGGCATAGGAGCTTTAAGTTTTAACGATGGAGATCAAAGGTAGAATCAAATCTATGGTGGAAAATAATTACATTGGTTCAACTTGCATGAACCAAATAATTTTTTCAGATTTGTCGAATGTTGCAGGGCCTGCATTTTTCAACAGTCAAGATTGATGGTGGAGTAAGATCAATAGAGGAGATGAATTCTGTTGATCTAAAATGCTCATGGAAAGCAAATTTTTAGATCTACAGAATTTGGTACATCCTGTAGTGTTGAACGGTGGATATCTGAGCAGATTCTTGATCCATGACACCGGATGATTTCACAAGGAGAACTATAAAGAGATGTTCAAGATGGAAAATTGCAAAATCAGGTATGAGCATTATCTTTTGGTGGCTCAGATTAAGTTCCAATCCTCATCGACCGTTAAAAAACAATTTTGCAAGTTGAAGATGTAGGGATGAATTAAATTGTTGTAGGTCATTTGGAGATGCTCGGAATGGTCGTTTTCATTAAGCGATCCTGAGTCCCAGATGTTAATTTTTCCATTTTTGATCCACCATGTGCATCCCAATGTGTTTTCCTGATTTGTTTGTGATTATGGAAAATCTTCCAACTCAGAATTTGTTAGGATTAAGTGTGTGCGAGTTTGATTCCCATATCATAACTGATTTTGGATATGTTTTGAGGTTGGTCTCAGGAGCATATTACTCTATAAATATAGCCTCAAGAGAGGAAGAAACGGTTGGAACTTTCATTCAGAAGCCTTCTCTGCTTGGGGTTTTGTAGCTCTGTCATTTTCTTGGAAGTATTAATGAAAAGAATTTCCGAGATTCATCAAGTTGTTCCATGTTTAGTTGTGTTTTCCTATATTTCATATTTCCATGTATGTGTATTGCTGCCAATACATTTCTAGATTGTATGTAAGGAATTCGTCCTTGTTAGATGCTCCTTATATCATAAATTGTATTTTTTATGTGTATAATGACTGAGATAGAATTCATCCTTAGATAGATTCTTTGTTGCATCTATTATCCTCTATTGTTGTTTTGACTAAAGGTGTTCCAAGAGATTCATCCATAGACGGGTGCCTCTTGTTTCACTGGGATTTCTTCATTTCAATATGTCATTACATCAAGTTATTAGACTAAATATAACAACCATGTTGCCTCATATTACATAAGAGAATAAAAAATCATTATTGTTGTAAGCCCCTTGAATATTTTCAGGTTGTGACTCCATTTCCCAATGGTACTTCTTGTCTGACCGTCTTACCATCTTTAAAAATACAAACGACCCTTTCCCTTCAAAAATATAGTCTTATGAGTTTTTGTTTAAAGCCAAATGTATATGTGAATGTTCATGTGACAAAGATAGAGCCCTCTCTAACTGTATAAGCTAGAATACAGCCTAAATATTGGTTTGAAATGGTTACCATGGTGATTTCCTACCAGAACCATAGGAAAATTATTCAGTGATAGAAATCTCCCTCACAAAGCTTATAAGGAAACTTGGGCTTGTGTTTTGAATGGTTAGTCTTTTGAACAGTGTCAACATGACTTGGAGTGGCTGAATTTTTTCCCTCAGCATGACCTACATGGGTTGATAGTTTTCCCTCATGATGACCTGCAGAGGCTGAGAGACTGGGTCCACAATGACCTACAAAGGTTGGAAGGGCTTCACAAGCATGAATCGCATAGGCTAAATGGATATGATCAACACGCTTCGCAGAGGTTGAGTGTGTGCCCCCAACATGACCTGTAGAGGATGGGTAGTTGGGTCCAACATGACCTGCAGAGGCTGAGTAACTGGATCTAATATGACCTCCAGAGGTTGGATGTGGAGGTTCAACTTGACCTGCATAGGTTGAATGAGTTCCCTCGGCATGAATTGTAGAAGCTGAGTGGCTGGATCCAACATGACATGCAAAGGTTGGAAAGGTTACACCAGCATAATCAACCAATGTTGGATGGTGAAGATCAACTTGACTTACAGAGGTTGAGTGCTTAGATCCAACATGACCTGTAGAGGTTGGATGGGTTCCCCCAGCATGAATCATAGAGGCTGGGTGTTTAGGTTCTACTTGATTTGTAGAGGTTGAACGAGCGCCCCCTTTCTTTTGAGTGTTCTTCCTATTCTTCCTTCTTTTGCTCCTTTTAGACTAATGGTTACTAGTATCAGAACGTTCACCGCATGAAGTAGAAGGAGGAGGAGAGATTGCTACAGGTGAAGGGGAAGCAGTGTTTTGATGCCCTTGATATAAGGAGCTTAATTGAGAAGAATTAGAGGAATAAAAGACAATTGGAGTGGAGAAAAACCACATTGGCAGCCTTAGGGAGAATCCCATAAGATTCAAGGTTTCCATCAAAGGAACACCAACATTCCCTATGATAGGAATAGTACAAGGAGTTTCGAGCATGGGAATTTCTTGGTTGTTGTTCAAAGGGGAGTTAGTCATATTTTTAAATAAAATACAAAGTCTTAGGTCGACAGGAAACCAACAGTAAAAATAACACACCACTAGCAAAAAAGACCTAAGTATCAAGACAGATAAACAAATATGCCTTCCATAGAAGAGTCCAGGGTGGTGAGGGCCCATAACTAACCAGTGAAGGAAGGAGAGTAGCTAATTGACATCTCGTGAAGAGTTCTCTGGCTGCAAGAAATGGAATCACCCAACCACCCTCCCAATTTGTCAACTGAGGTTACCTTCCAAGTCTACCCTAGGAGCACTAGAAATATCCTTCCAATGCCGCTTGTGTAAGATCCTAGTAGACAAGATACTAAGGCTACCAAAATCACAGAGAAATTTTGGAGGAACAGTTGTCAGTCCAGCCGATGCACATGGGCAGGGTAGCTAAGACCAAAATGCAAGTAGTACCAGGAACCACACGGGGCCGAGAGGAGGTATTGGGTGAGTCCCCAAACGTGTAAAAAATCTGATGTATGCTTTACTAACAAGAGTAGGGGTATATACAACAACTCAGTATCGCACAACCTCGTGCTTGACTCCTATGTGAGAGAAGATTTTTGGTGTCTTTCTCAATGAAGTTGGATTTCATAAAAGATAGGCCATTATGTTTGAGTTTAAAGTTTTGGAAAGTTAAAATATCCCTAACCCAAAACACTAGCCTATACTATTGTTTGTTGTCCCTATAAACAAATAGTTACTAATAAATTTTAGATATTAAGCATTTATTTTAAAGGGTTTTTGATTACTCAAAGGGGGTGGCAAAGGTGAAACCAATGGTGTTTTGAATCAATGTTAAAACAAAATGACTAATAAAATAGAAATGAAATGTAAAAAGAAGAAAACTATTCTCTTTCTTTTTCAAATAGAAACTTGAAAGCCACTAAAGAACAACTTCTTTTTATTTTTTCCAGAATAATGATATGGGGTGCATTAAAGACAAAACCCTAATCTACATGCATATAAAGAAAACATGTGTTCATTTTATTTTTCTTTTATAAATGAAAAATAAAAACATTCTATCCACTAATGCAAGTAATCAATACAAACAATAGCAAATAGACTACTACTCTACACCCCACAAACAAACCCTAGGTTGCCCTAAAGTTGGATATAACCTCTCTTGGAAGGAAGGATTGCAAAAGTAAATAAGCCAATAAATTTGGAATGAAGAGACCAAGAAATAATATTGACATAAACAAAGGTCAAGAAGTCCCAAGAATCAATCTAAACCTGCAAACAGAGGTTGCTAAGTACCTTGTCCAACAAGGCCAAGCCAAAGAAGGAGGTGGGGAGGAAGGCAACAAAAAAAGTTCAAATACTTGAAAGAGAATTACAATATAAATAAAGAGCACCTAACATAGATGAAAAAACCTCTCAGGAATCATGCACATGCAGAACCCTTGAATACCCCAAAGAAAGCCTTCAAATCACCTAGAAAACCCTAAAATTGATGAAAAAACACACTTTGAGGTGTAGTCGTGAGTTTCCTTAAGGAAATATATGAATGACACATAGGTTGTAGGTAGTGCATTTTTCAAATACATCACAAAGCATCTTATGTTCAGTCTAGAGCTCGTGAATGGGTGGAAAAAAGCACAAAAAGGGTCAAAAACTGACCTAGGAAGGCAGGAAAGGTGTTCTGATAGACTCAAAAGGTGTTCCTAACTTGTACTAAGGACATGAGACCTTACAAAATACTGGAATAAATAAATAGAAACCCCAAACAGAAAAGGCTCTCCCCAGTGGATTCGGTAGTTCTGTTGTAGAGGAAAGTTTCCTATGGCTAGGGTTTAAGAGGACATCAACGTACTGGGGTTGAAAGAGTGATGCATATAGTTCTGCAAGTATATGTAAGAAAATTTTCAGAGATTATAATGGTTCATACCTTAGCCAAACAAAGGTTGATCCAAGCATCCCTTCAATCTTCTTCTTTCTCCTCTTGCTCCAAGACACCTGCAAAATGAATTATACCTTCCTCAAACCAATATGACTAAATGTAAAGCAATGATAATTAAAGCAATATGAAAACCTAATATGATTATCATAAACATCCGATCACAAACAAAAGTATAACATACATTAAACATCAATTTGGGAAGAAGAAGGACATCACATCTTTATTAAACATAGAATAAGTACAAGTATACCTTCTCCAAGTCACACACCTCTCAAAACCTTGATCTAGTTCTGTTGCTTCTCTTCTCCAAGGAACTCAACCTCCAAGCTCTGCAACACAAGGCAATGGCTTCTAGGTGAAAGGTGGGGGGGAAGAGAGTCCCAATTTCTCCATTATAACAATCCAATGATTCAAGTCCCCGCTCATGGACCTCTCTACCTCTATTTATACATTTTTGAAGAAATAGGGCCGAAGACAAAGTAGTTAAAACCGAAGGAGTCAGTTGCATAACCACCTAAACTACCCAAAATTTGAGAAACATTCATTTTTGACATGTACATGACATATTCATGGGTTATAGTGACAACAGTCGTGAATGCAAAGCCTTAATCACGGGCTATATTAACAAGAGTCATGAATTTAAAGAGATTCACGGGTTGACTTGCATAAAAGTCATGAATACAATAGTAATTTTGGGTATTCGTAGGTAACATGAAGGGAAAGTCGTGAGTACATAGGTGAAACACACAGATACCATGTAGTCTAAGTCACAAATAGGTCAAATATGCTCATTTTAAGGGTATTTCTAGGAATGTTCAGACTTTGGAGTCTTCTGTAAAGTTTTTACTAACTTGAATACCTTTCCAACAATATAGATAAAAGGCCAAATGGAGTTACATAAATCCATATATGGTTCCTCCAAGTTAGGTGTTTTTTCAGTGAATTTCAGTGACTTTCATGAAGTGTCGTCATGGAAGTGTCGACATGTGAAAAAATCATGGGAAAGTGGTCATAGGAAAGATGTGTCATTTTTGGCTATAACACCCCAATAGGTGGCTAAACCACTTCCCAAATCAGTTAAGGACCTCACGAATTAGAAAAATCATGAGTGAGTTTTCAAGAGTGATGGATAAACATGCTAAGCCTAGAATATGGAGAGAAATTCATGGAGGATGGGTTGGCAACAAAAGATACCAGTTTCCTAGTTAACTAGCTTTACCTTATCCACATAAAATCTGGATAAAAGCAGAATAAGGAAGAATTTGCAGGAAAGAACAATTACTAATTTTTGGATTCAATAAAGTGGTCAAGATCAACCCAAAAACATAATTAAAGAATTCCTAGAGTATAGATGGAAAGTGTTGAGTTTAAGGTGCAAGTGGATTCACACTATCTAGCTAGTTGGTAGGAATTTAATCAAATAATGATTAAATATTTTATCCTAAGTTATGAGTGGGTTTAATACTATCCTAACACTCTCCACCTTCTCGATACCTCCCTCAATATCCCTCCCTCCATCGCTCTCTCTCTATCACTCACCCCTCCCCCCTCTCTCTCTATCACTCACCCCTCCCCCTCTCTCTCCCACACAATATTTGTGTGTGTGTGTGTGTGCATGTGTGTGTGTCCCTCTCCCTTCTCTCTCTATATATCTATGTATGTGTCTGTCACTCCCTCACCCCCCCTCTCTCATATCCTCTCTCCACCTTCTATATGCCTCCCTCACTATCTATCCCTCCATATCATTCTCTCTATCATTCATCCCTCCCCCCTCTCTCTTTTTCACTCACCCCTCCCTCCCTCTCTCCCACACAATTTGTGTGTGTGTGCATGTGTGTGTATGTGTGTCGCTCCTCCCTCTCTCTCTATCTATATGTGTGTGTCTCCCTCACTTCTCATATCTCATAAACTCTCTCCACCTTCTCTATACCTCCCTCACTATCCTTCCCTTCATCACTATCTCTTTATTTATCACCCTTCCCCCTCTCCCTCTATCGCTCACCCATCCCCCTCTTTCCCACATAATTTGTCTATGTGTGTTCCCCCTCTCTCACAAACTCCCTCTATCTCTCCCTCTCTCTCCACCTTCTATTTACCTCCCTCACTACTCGGGAACTCTATCAATATCTCCCTCCCTTATCCCTTAATTACCAGCCCTATGTGCCATTATCCCTCTACCCTATCCTCTCTCTGTCTCAAATTGTATCCCTTAATCCCTATCTCTTTTCACCCTCCCTCTCCATTTTTCTCTCTCTCACAACCTCCCTCTATCTTTGACATCATCTCTCTCTCTCTCTCTCTCTCTCTCTCTCTCTCTCTCTCTCTCTCTCTATTATACTCCCTTCCTCTATTTTTTTAACTTATCCCTTCTCCTCAACCCCTACCTCATTATGAACCCTATTCTTTGTTTTATCACATCTCATTCCCCTCTCTTCAATTACCCCCTCCCTTGCATCTCTCCTCAAACACACCTTATTCCTCCTCTAATACTCCATATCCACATTTCCATTCACCAATCCTCTTTCTCATCAAACCATCACCCACTTCCTCCCCTCCACCTTATCTCCCTTTGTCACTCAAGTGTTGCATACTGTTTCTAACCCTATACGTCTTCAACACCTGAACATCTCCTCCTAATAGGGCTCTCAATCCCTGCTCCCTTTCACCCTTGTAACCCATCATGTTCCCATTCCATTCATCTTTCTCCACTTGAATTTACAACATCCTCCTAGGACCTTGACCCTTCCCCACCCCCTATCAACTATTAACCATACTCATTCAAACTTACAATAGCCTCCTAGGCCCTTAACCCTTCTCCACCCACTCTAAACTATTAACCATCCCCAATTGAACTTCCAACATCCTCCTAGGCCCTTGACCCTTCCCCTCCCTGTCTCAACTATTGACCATCCCCACTTGAACTTCCAACATCCTCCTAGGCCCTTGACCCTTCCACACCCCCTCTCAATTATTAACCATACATTTGATGTCTTGCATATAGTGCTATATATTTTTCTCTACATAACGTGCATGAATTTTGTAGTTCTATAACGAGCAGGCATTTTGTAGTTCTATAGTGTGCACGCATTTTCCAAATCTACAAGGGCAAGAAATGTAATTTGAATTTAAACATGCCAATTAACTTGCTCACATGTCACCAATAGTCCTATGTGTGTGGTTTGGATTTTGCTTCGCTAATACCAAACCTATGATATGGTATATGAAAACCCATAACTAATTGGGCATTTCTTCTAGTTTCTGAAGAAGTCATTGTTTACACACTTGTTACAGTAAGCTACACTCGTTTCAATTTCTATTGTGTCCTAACTCCTTAACTCAAAAAAAATGTTAGTGTTTTTTCCATAACTTTTTCTTAATCGTTTTAAAAAGAAATTATATGGTGCATTAGAAGACACTGACCTCTACATTCTATAAAAAACCCATTTCATGATTATTTCATTAAGACCGTCAAAGGTTACACCCACAAAATATGTACCATTTTTGAGGAATGATCACTTAGATAATTATAAAAAAATAATTAAAAATTACTAATTTTTATTTTTGAAAAATAGCGTTGCATTAGTGCTATATGTTTCTACATGCATGCAAATCTTTGTATCCCTAAACCATCATTTAGGCCCTCAAAGGATGCACCCACAAAAACATATACCTTATCATTTTCCTAAAAAATAAAAAAATGACTTTTAGAAAAAATAAAACTTGACATAGTTGTAAAAAATTTCAATACATAAAACTTATATATTCGGAAATGTGATTCAATTTCCTACATTTAATCGTTTGTACTCAAAGAAAGATATTTTGTGTAATTATCTCAAAAAATACAATTAAGTTGAGGGATGCCTCATTTTTCAGTTTTCTATTACATCTAACGTGCCAAAAGTGACCCTCATTAGCTTGCACTCACCCATACACATGTATTCGTTATGTGTTCACATTGGTGCTGATGGTGACCGTCCTTATTTTATAATGCTTTATCTATTTTTTAAAAATGTATAAGTACTTAATCCAATGACAACTTTTTTTAAATCTTGGAATACTTAGTACTCTGCATCACAGTGATATGCATGCACACCTATAAATAAAATATTTTACATTAATTTTAAAATTTGACATATGCACATATGAATATAAATTCACAATATTGGAATCCAAATATGCACAAACATAATTCAATTTTCATAGTTTTAGAATTGGAATTCACTTGATTTTATAATCAAAATTAACATTCTCGAATTGAAATTCATACTTTTCGAACCAAATGAGATCTACACTTTTGAGCTCTAGTTATAGGTTATAAGACCGAAATTCATGAAACACTTTTTTCATTCTTATTCAATTTCTTTGTATTCCTTCCTACATTCTCAAGAACCATGTTGTTATTCCACAATTATGTTTCTCTCATCCCCCAATCCCTCAATAGATAACTCGATCCCCTTCATATTCTACACATTCATAAACACTTGTGCCACATACATACAAGCAATACATATGTTTGATTGATCAAAATTGATTATTGTTCTTCCTTAGGAATTCCTTTCTTGTGTCTCCCATTTTCTCCACTACAATCTGTTATACACTACTACATTTCGACCAAAAATCCGACGGTCGTCATATCGGATTTTCGACACTTCCCTGTCGCATGTACGACACTTAGTTTTTTTTTGAAGCGTCGGAAACTTGGCGTCGGTTAAGCGACACTTAAGTAACCGTCGCTTAAGCGACACTTAAGTAACCATCACTTGAATTTAAATCGTCGCTTATCCGACACTTATTAAGCGACAATGACGAAAATTTTGTAGAATTTTTGCACCCACAGGCGTCGCTTAAACGACGGCTACAAAGACTAACTGTCGGATATGCGACGGTTGATAAGCGTCGCTTAAGCGACGGAGACAAAAAAGCTGTCGGATAAGCGACGGAGACAAAAAAAATATGTCGGATAAGCGACGGTTGCTAAGCGTCGCTTAAGCGACGGAGACAAAAAAGCTGTCGGATAAGCGACGGAGACAAAAAAAATATGTCGGATAAGCGACGGTTGCTAAGCGTCGCTTAAGCGACGGCTGTGATTTTTTTTAAAAAAAAAAATATTTGCAAATTGTTGGTATAATTGCTGCAACAGTTGGGGCTGTCTCTTTGTGTACCATGGTGGAAATTTGCTGGTTTATGAGGAAGCCTGTACATGTGCTTGTTCCATTCGAAGACCATCATAAACCTGCTGCTTCGGATCTCTACTTTTCCCCAAAGGAGGACTTCAGATTCCAGGATCTTGTAGACGCAACTAACAACTTCTCTGAAAGTGCTGTGATTGGAAGAGGAGCGTGTGGCACTGTTTATAAAGCAACTATGCCTTCTGGGGAATTTATCGTTGTCAAGAAGTTAGCTTCTAATCGTGAAGGATCCAACATGGAAAATAGTTTCAATGCTGAGATATCAACTCTTGGTAAGATCAGGCATCGTAATATTGTGAAGCTGTATGGTTTCTGCTATCATCAGGAATCAAATCTTCTTTTGTATGAGTATATGCCAAATGGTAGCTTGGGTGAAATTCTTCATGGGAACTCTTGTATACTAGACTGGGACACTCGCTATAAAATCGCTCTTGGGGCAGCGGAGGGCCTCTCTTACTTACACAATGATTGCAAGCCACATATTGTTCACAGAGATATAAAATCAAATAATATTCTACTTGATGAGAATTTTGAAGCTCACGTGGGGGATTTTGGATTGGCCAAGGTGATTGACATGCCGCAGTCAAAGTCCATGTCTGCTGTTGCTGGTTCATATGGCTATATCGCTCCTGGTAAGATGCGTCTATTCTTTCAACAAACTCTAGTCTCTTAGATTTTCCTTTTCTGCAGTGTCGTGGACATATGATATGCAACTTCTAGGTTACAAGAATCCTTGGATGTGTTTTGGGCTTTACGGCTATATCAATCATAATGTTTCACTGCAGAGTAATTGCTTCTGCAGAAATGTCCTTCACTTCTAGTTCTACATGAAGGATGAACTAAACAATCAAAATTTATAGGTTGTTTCTGATCTTTTTGATAGGATTTTCACATACTCTTTCCAACATCTCCCTTGCTTGACCAGACTATCAAAATAAGAGTTGATATAAACTTCTTCTATGAATAATTCAAATTTATATTTGATCATAAATCATATAATAATTTTATAGTCAATAGGTTAGAACTTAGATTATATCATTAAAGTTCCAAACCAGTGAGAGTGGGTCTGTTTATCTTAAGATAGGATTCCTGATAAACATAGAAATGACAAGTATGTTTTATTTGTAGCATTTGACACAAACTCGAAGCTTGCTTATTAGAATTGCACAACGGAATTCAAGACATATATATAGTGAGGATTCCAAAATAGATTTTGATTGAAACAAACAACTATTATTTTGTTCCATTCAAATGGTCAAACTATTGGGTCTGGCCCTGAATACAATGATTGGGAGCCAAATTCACACAGAGAGGTCTCAATCTCTCTTTGTTACAATACAACACTCAACTGAACTGAAGCTTTAATCTTCATCTTGAAATGAACTACTCCCCTGAACCCTTCTACTGGTTAGCTATTATTTGTATTTCTACCCTGGAGTACAAATTGTTAAATCGTTACAATTCCAGGAACCCAACAGTTGAGAGTCGCCTTGACATGGCTCACCGCGTGGGATACTTGCTGGTGTTCTGTTCCAATCAAATTCATATTCATGGCTCTTCTTTTGTTGATGTGGTCACGAGGCAAACATCAATGAGTTATCCTGCTCGGCCTGTTAATGCTTTAACTGTCTGGTTCTAATTGTCAACTAGGGATAGTACTCTGTCACCTTGGTACACTTCCTCTGCACTTTGGGTTGGTGCTTTCCAACCACAGGTGGGACTCCCTATGTGATATGAAGATAAAAATTTAGCTTTGTGTGCCAAAACTACTTAGATCTGTAGTTAAAACTCACTGTAAATTATACTGCGTGATAAAAATTTCAAACAGAAAGCAAATAACAGATTTCCCCTTTAATATGTCAATTAACCTCGTTTTCTGTTCAAATCTGCTGTAAAGCATCTCAAATATATGTTGGAAATGCAAATCTTTGTGCAAAAAACTTGCAAATAGCAAAGTAGAATTTTGAAATTTTGCTTATGACTGTAGCTTCTCAAGTCCTGTGGGTTATGGAGTTGAATAGAATAGAAAATTGATTGAGCAGGGTGAAAACTGAGGTCATTCATTTCAGAAAATTGAAGCAATCGGCAATTAACATACCAACAAAACGAGATGTAGCCACCAAATCAAATGATATGTTTCTTCCAATGAAATAAATACGATGTTTGGAGATAATGATTTCAACTGCAAGTACTCTGGGGGATGGCAATCACCTCTAAAGCACCGATTCTCACCAAGTCCAATGATGTAATCATATGGATATCACGAGATCGACCTCTAGCTCTCAATGAATGTATGCTTTCTCACAATTACTCAAATCGAATGCAATCAGATGGAAGAATAGAGACTGAAAAGACAGTCAACAAACTCAGTGGAACTCTCCATCTCTTATAGCAAACTTAGAAATGAAAATATATTTGACAAGCACCAAATTGCCGAGGACGTAATATGACAGGAAC
>LPNX010751939.1:0-40587 GCA_001517045.1 Pseudotsuga menziesii | reverse complement strand
CTACCGTTGATGATTAAATTATGGACAGTTCGAAGAAATTAAGAAACAGATAAAATAACAGCGCAGTTTTCAGAGTTTTCTATTAGTTGATAAGAGTCAACTATGGACGGTTTGAAGAAATTAAGAAATAGATAAAACCGCAGGCCAGATTCATTACGTAGCACTTCAGAGTTTTCTACCAGTCAATTATGGAAGGTTTGATGAAATCAAGAAATAGATAAAACCAGAGCCCATATTGAATACTTAGCACTTGAGTTTTCTACCGTCGGGGAGAGTCAATTATGAACTGTAATTTGAACAAATTAAGAAAATGATAAAAGATGACGCCAGATTTCCTCTTTGACCAAAAACGTCTCAAGAAGAATGTTGTAGGAACAAAGCAAAAGATTGTGCAACTACCCGTCTCCCAGCCGTTGAACCAAAACCCTAATAGATCATCGTAGCTTCAACACGGACTCTTAAAACAACCCATTCATTTTTTTGTTGGCAAAGTGGTGGAACCCTGACTAGCAGGGTTGTCATTGGCTAAGTAACCATGAACCAGGGGCATCTAAGCTGTCAAAATCACCCGGGGATAGCACCCGGCCTGGACCGCACCAACCCTTAACATGGTTGGATTTTTGGTATTTAAAACAGACCACCTTTAAACTTAAAGGACATCTTAACCATGCCTTAACCATGCCCCGCCACCAACTGTTCTACTTCTGACAAATTAAACAACCCATTGTGATTAAACTTTTTAATTATTTCTCTCTCTATATTCATTATGGGCAAACTATAAAGCTCGTGTATATATATATTCATCCAATGATTACTATATATTTGTAAGCAACTTATTGTCTCAAACGAGAGTATAAAAAAC
This sequence comes from Pseudotsuga menziesii, assembly GCA_001517045.1. NCBI lineage: Eukaryota > Viridiplantae > Streptophyta > Pinopsida > Pinales > Pinaceae > Pseudotsuga > Pseudotsuga menziesii. The sequence continues at coordinate 39,725 of LPNX010751939.1, read as the reverse complement.
GGTGAATGAGTATAAAAAAACTGAGAATGAGAGCAGAAAATATACAAATAAATATATCGTTGTTTATAAACACTTAAACATTTCAGAATGAGTATTTGTGATATTTAAAAACACACTTTACATTTCATAATGGATATTTGCGATATGTAAAAACATTTACTAATGGGTATTTGTGATATTTAATTATTGACATTTCTTAACGGGTATTTGCGATATTTAATGATTGGAATAACATCAACCGCGTCTCCATGAATGCAAAACTATCATAACACTATTCATCTCGATGAAAATTTATCCTTAAATAATAAGTTCACAATGCTTACGTTTTTATGCACTATTCGTATCACAATGCTTGTGTATCTATGCACTATTTGTTTGGATATAAAAGAGATATTTGTTTGGATATAAAAGAGATTGTGGACTCCTATGTTTGTCTACTTCTTTATATATTTGTCTTGTTTCAATCCTAGGACCCCTTTCACATCACATGCTCAATTGTTACACCCCAACATCTCAACTAGTCTCATTAATGAACATGAATACTTAAAATGTTATTTTATACATTCTTCAATTTCCAATCATCAAAACTTATGTTTATATTTAGAATTTCATCTTAGGGTAACAAAATAATTTGAAGTGAATTTTGTGAGCTTTGTATTCATTACGTTTGTGTTTTTTTTATTGAAATGTAATAAGACTATTTGATAATTGTTTGATCTTAGAAAATTTAAATACACTTAAGAGTTAGTTAATATCAACTTGGTTTAATATATCTCTAGGTAAAATGTATTATTTTAGTAAGTTTTTTAATATACATATGTAGGTATTTAATTTCATGATCATGATATATTCTAGACATAAAGTGATCCGATGGTTTATCTTTTTTTTAGACTATATTGATCCGATACAATGGAAGTGGGCATGCCATGTAACTTAAAATTATGATCCATCAAGACTTGAGCCAATATGGGCTTAAATAGGCATGGTAAGCAACAAGAATATTTTTCAAGGTGGTCAACTACCACCATGATCATCGATTTGTTGTCAGCTTTCAAGAGGCCCACTATTAAATCCATGGGAATGGTAGTCTATATAGTGGTTGGGATCAGTAGTGGTTGGAATGACTCGAGAGTCTTCAACATTTCATCATTTCTCATTTGAAAAGAATCACAGTCAGTTACAAAGGTAAGGATTTTCTTTTTCATGCTTTCCCATCAAAAAAGTGGTTCATAGGTTTTTTGAAAGCTAGGGTAAACCCACTACAAGGAATTTCAACTCCTTTAAAATCCATTGTTATAAAGTGGAAGTCTATACAAAAATAAAAACCTTTATACTACATAGTGTCTTACTTAAAAGGATATCCCTTGGGGGGATCAAGGTCCTCATTAAGTCTTTGGATGAGTTACACCATTATGTAATTCACCAACCATTGTCATCGAGAATCCACAATCCAATTTAGTTTAGATAACAATAAAGAAAAGAGAAATCATTCCTCCTCATATTTTCAAGATAAAACATCAACGACCACATTCTTGTTTCCCTTGATGTATATGATCTCATAACCATACCCAACATCTTAGTGACCAGTTGTGCTACTCTCTGGATGAAAACCTTTATTCCAAAAAATAATTCAAACTTTGATAGTTTTTTCTTGATATGGAAGTGTCTCCTAATGAGTTACAGGTTCCAAGTAGAAACTGCATGAAGTATCTCCATCATCTATTTCTCAAATATGGACTCATTGAAATTTTTATTGCATAATTTGTTTACTGGTGAATACTGATGGGCATCTGATCAAGGAGGATATTGGTGGCCACCCACCTATTCCTCTTGGACCCCCACCACAGTGTCTTTCAGTTTTCCAGTTTCCTTAATTGTACCACAATTTACTATTTTTCGCAATTTTCGGGTCCTACACTTCCGGAGCCGTTTTGAGGCCCTAAACGACGTTTTTTTGGCATCGAATGGTCAAGCAAATATGAGTCTATTTCGGACTCACTATTTGTTGTTTATAGATGTAGTCCTTAAATAGATATTTCTAATGATGTATCATGCACGTCAAACGGAGGTAGTATGCTAAAGTTACGACCCCGAAAATTGATGTACCAAGTTACCCAACGGGGCCCACATCAAGGCATTTCACCTCCTAGGGTTAGGTTTTTGGATGAGTAGGGTTTCCTTTGTTTCTCAATAATATATAGGCCTTCAAGCCTCATTGTAACACACAGTTCAGAGGCATGTAGCCGCCACATCTCTTCTCAGAGATAAGCTACCAGCACTCTAGCTAGTTTATTTCCATTCTGTATGTAAACAAGTTTCAGTTATTGATTAATGAAATGAAGTGTTATTTTCGCTGCATATTTGTTTCTATGGTTATTTGTGTATTTTGTTGCATTCCTGCATAAATCCGGATCAGTGGTATCAGAGCAATCTGCTCTTTCTCGATCCTTCTTTTCATGTCCCCAATAAGGGCGAGGTATAAAGAGTTAGGGCTCGATCTGTTTGAACCTTTGCAAGATCATCCTCGCAAATCCCTACGGCCACCCATGGGGGACGAAAAGAAAGGCGAGGGTGCAGAAGATCCTATCAAAATGTTGCTCAAGGAGGCCCTTGAAAAACAAAGGAACGTGATGATGGATAACTTCGCCCAGATCCTTCAACGACTTCCCACTGGCGATGCATCTGCATCTAGCAGCCACTCTGGAGGTGCAACCCCTTTTAAGGTATAAGTAAACTTCCAAATTCCCATATTTGATGGTCGAATAGATGTAGATGCCGTAGATAAATGGTTGAATCTATTAGAAGGATATTTCTCGGTTCATGACTTTTCTGACCGGGAAAAGATTACGTTTTCTCTACTCAAAGCCGCCCCCCATGTCAAGGACTGGTGGGAAACCTACTGTGAGAGAAAGGATGAGGAGGAACCCTCTCTGTTCTCAGCCATACCCACTTGGAATTCTTTCCTAGATGCCATAAAGGGACAATATTATTCGGTGGGGAGCTACGAGGACAAGTACATCCAATGGACTACGCTGCGGCAACAAAGAGATCAATATGTGCATGAGCTGACGAATCTGTTCCATACCCTGTGCACCAAGCTGGGTATCAAAGATTCAGAGAAACATTTGGTGCTGAAGTACCGAAGTTTTCTGCATAGATACATTTAGGATGAAATGGAGTTCCTCAACATCTCCTCGCTTGGTACGACATATCGGTATGCTGCCAAAATTGAGCAAAAATTCAAACAGAAAAAGCAAGACTTTGGATCTGCGAATCAGAAGCAAGGGAAACGTGCCCCCAAACCGCAGAATCAAGGACACAACCAAGGCATGGCGACTCAAGAAAACTTTCCAAAGCCGCAAGCAAAGAGCAACACTGCAAAGCCGAAGAAGGAAGCGAGAAAGTGGTGTGAGTTCCATAAGAGCCCCACTCACAACACAAGTGAGTGTCGAGCTAAGCAGTCACTGGTGGATGAGATAAAGGATTCTGAATTAGATGCATACTCTGACACTGAATCTGAACCCGAGAAGGGGAATGACAGAGGGAAGAATATTATCGATGCAAAGCCCAATGCCACTGTTGCCACCATGAAGATCCAAAAGGAAGAACCACAAGATTCAGAGGAGGAGGAGCATCTTTTCCACTCCCAGATGTGGGTAAAGGGTTCCCCACTATAGTTCATCGTCGACAGTGGGAGCCACAAGAACTTGATTTCAATAGAGGTCATGAAGCGGTTGGGTTTTCCGACCACAGCAAACCCACAGCCATACACCATCGAGTGGCTTCACTAAGGACGAGATCTTCATGTCAGCCAGCAGTGTCGCCTTCCCTACAACATCAAGCCCTTCATCGATGAGGTATTATGTGATATTGCTCCTATTGATGTTTGTGATGTATTATTAGGTCAAGCATACTTATGGAAGAGACATGTTGTGTATGAGTCCTGGCCTTGCACTGTTATTATTACGTAGGGAAATAATTTGTATAGGATACCAGAGGTACCACCCCCTACCGCTATCTCTTTGGTTAGTGCAAAACAATGCAGTAAGCTCATTTCCAAAACTGGGAAGTTTGTTTTCTTGATGATCCGCCCTTAGGGAAAGAAGTAGATCGTGGCCACAACCTCCAAATAGGGCCCCTATACATGACAAAAACAAATGGAAAAGGTCGTGGAGGAGTACCAGGACATATTCACCTCACCCACCGGGGTGTCTCTCCACTGTTAGGTCAAGCACCCCATCGATCTGACCCCAGGTGCGCCACTGCCCAATGGACCGATCTATCGCCACTTTGTTCTGGAGAATGATGAAATCAAGAGGCAAATTCAGTAGCTATTGTAGAAGGGTCACATCCGGCCAAGTTCATCGCTCTGTGGGATCCCGATCGTGTTGGTATAGAAAAAGGATGGGACTTGGAGACTCTGTATTGACTATCGGGCGCTGAACAAGATCACTGTTCGGAATAGGTACCCGATCCCATGGATTGATGACCTCCTAGACCAGCTTAAAGGGGAAAAATATTTTAGCAAGATAGACTTAAATTTCGGGTATCACCAGGTACCAATCGAGCCAACCGATGTGTGGAAGACTGCCTTCAAAGCCAAGGAGGGCCTTTTCGAATGGTTGGTCATGCCTTTCAGGCTGACAAATGCTCCTGCAACCTTCATGAGACTGATGGATGACACCTTACGTCCATTCACCAACTCATTTGTAGTATTGTACTTGGATGACATCTTGATCTTCATCCAGACTTGGGAAGAGCACCTCCACCACATCCGACAGGTCCTCCAAACATTGCGACAACACAAGTTGTGTGCCAATTTGGACAAGTGCACTTTTGGCATGACCCAGGTTCAGTATCTGGGATACATTATTGATGACTGTGGGTACATGTGGATCCAACCAAGATCCAAGTCATTCGGGATTGGCCAGCCCCAACTACTCTAACAAAGCTTCACAGCTTTTTGGGCATTGCTAATTTCTACCACAGGTTCATGTTGGGATTCTCTCATATCACTTGGATTTTGAGTCAAGTCACCAAGGGAGGAGCGAAAGAAAAATTATTTTGGTCAGAAACTCAGTAGAAGGCGTTTGCAGAATTGAAACATTGCCTCTGTTGTGCCCCAGCGCTCACATTACCAGACTTGCAACAACCATTTGAGATCGAGACATATGCCTCTGACTATGCTATTGAGGCAGTCCTTACTCAACAAGGGCATCCAATGGCATATCACAGTGAGACACTATCAGAAACAGTCCACAAATATCCCACTTATGACAAAGAGATGTATTCCATTGTACAGGCTTTCCGGCAATAGAAGCATTACATTTTGGGGAAGGAAACGATCATCCAGACAGACCACTGACCCCTACAATTCATGCAAACACAAGGGAAGTTACAAAATGATCGCCATCAGAAGTGGGCCACATATCTACAACATTTTCATTTGAACATCAAGTACAAGAAGGGAAGCACCAATAATGTTGCAGACTGCCTCAACCGACCACCAATCGTGGTGATAACGACCGTGCTCAACTCTTGTGGGCATGAGACTTTTGATTGGCCACTTCTCTACAAGACCGATCCAGAATTTAGCCACACATACCAGACACTCTTGGAGGGAAACCAAGTTCCAAAATTTCACCTCCAGGATGTACTACTATGTCACATGAGACACCTTTGTGTTCCTTCAAGAAAGTGTGCCAAGATGATTTGGGAAGTGCACTACAGTTGATTTGCTGGGCATTTCGGGGTTGAGAAAATAGTGGCAGTACTGCAGAAGTATTTCTATTGGCTGAACCTTTGACGGGACATCGGGAAGTACATCTGATCCTGCACTGCCTATGCCATTTCCAAACCATCCATCAAGAAGCAAGGCCTCTATACTCTGTTGCTTACCCCTAGTCGACCTTGGGAATCCATCATCATGGATTACATGTCAGGCCTTCCTTCTAATAAGCACGGCAATGACTGTGTGTTTATGGTCGTTGACAGATTCTCAAAGATGGCCATAATAGCGACCTGGAAGAAGAATATCATACCAAAATCCACTGCTAAAATATTATTTGAACAAGTGTGGGTACACTTTGGTATCCCACAGTCTATAATCTTAGACTGGGACAGCAAGTTCCTTAGTACATTCTGGTCTAGCCTATGGTCGACACTAAGATCACAGAGTCCACATCTTTCCATCCCTAGATTGATGGCCAGACAGAGGTTTTCAATAGGATGATCGTACACATTTTGCGCATGTACAACTCAAAGAATCCACACACATGGGATGAGAGCCTCCCCTATGTACAACACAGCTATAATCGGGCCCTCCACAGCTCAACCAACCACAGCCCCTTTCAGGTGGGCTTGGGATTCCAGCCACTATGTCCCATTGACGTAACCATGCCATTTGCAACTACGCAAGCTGATTCAGCTCATATCTAGTCTGAAGTTTCCAAGGCAAACAGCTTCATTGAGCGCATTCAGCACATTCACCAACAGGTTCATGACATATTGAACAGATCCAATGCTAAGTACAAGCAGCGACATGATCAGCATCAGGTGCAACATAACTTCCAGGTGGGCGACAAAGTGTGGCTACATTTACAGAAGGAGCGCCTCGCTGGACCCCACCGCAAGCTTCGCCCACTCCGATATGGGCCATACACCATCACCAAGGATGTCAGGGACAATGCCTTCAAGCTCAGTATTCCACAATTCCCTCGTCTACACCCAGTGTTCAATGTGGACCTCCTTCGTCCCTACTTTCCACCTCTACTGGACACACCAGACGTGGCAGAACAACTCACACCAACAGATTTAAACCCCGACTGCATGGAACAAGCCACAACTGATTGGATTATGGACACACAGATCAAGAACACCCGCTAGTAGAAGATCCAGCTATATCGAGTTGTCAAAGTAGGCCAACTCCTTCACCAGGGAAAGTGGCTCACTGGGGACCAAGTTCAACAGAAGTTTCCTCATCTCATGGAGGAACTCAACGCAATGGGGACCATTTCTTCCTAAGGGGATAGGAATGATCCAAGAGGATATTGGTGGCCACCCACCTATTCCTCTTGGACCCCCACCACTATTTCTTTCATTTTTCTAGTTTCCTTAATTGTAGCACAATTTACTATTTTTGGCAGTTTTCGGATCCTAAACTTTTGGAGCCATTTTGAGGCCCTAAACGACATTTTTTTGGCATCGAATGGTTGGGAAAATATGAGTCCATTCTAGACTCAATATTTGTTGCTTATGGATGTAGTCCTTAAATAGATCTTTCTAATGAAATATCATGTGCGTCAAACGGAGGTAGTATGCTAAAGTTACGACCTCGGGAAATTGATGTACCAAGTTAGACAATGGGGCCCACATTAAGGCGTTTCACCTCCTAGGGTTAGGTTTTTGGATGAGTAGGGTTTCCATTGTTTCTCAATAATATATAGGCCTTCGATCCTCATTGTAACACAGATTTCAGAGGCATGTAGCTGCCACATCTCTTCTCAGAGATAAGCTACCAGCACTCTAGCTAGTTTATTTCCATTGTGTATGTAAACAAGTTTTAGTTATTGATTAATGAAATGAAGTGTTATTTCTGCTGCATATTTGTTTCTATGGTTATTTTTGTATTTTGTTTCATTCCTGCATAAACCCGGATCAGCATCCCTCTTGCATTAGCATTGTGCCAACACCACTACCCAATGTGTTTCATTCTAAGAAAAAATATTATTAAAATAATCAATAATAATATGGGTGTAGTACACTTTGCTTCCTTTAAAATTGAAAAAGGTATAATTTTCAACATTGTTCCATAACAAGGCATTTGTTTAGCAACGTGGTTAGTGGGGATGTAATTTACCCATAATTCTTCACAGAATTCTTAGAGTATCCCATGATCCCTAATAAACCATGTAATCTTTTCAAAGTCTTGTGACATAGCCAATCTTGCATAGCCTTTATTTCTGAAAATCCACTCTCACATTATCCTAACTGACTATGTGACCCAAGTAGTCCACTTCAAAAGTGACAAAATCCCATTTGAAATGTTTGAGGTATACTTGTACTTCACAAGTTTTCCAAAACATTAAATATCATCAAATATTATCATCATAAATTGAGCAACAAGAACTATAAAAGTTTATTCATGAGGCTCTAAAGGGTTGATGTAGCATTTCAAAAGACATAAAGGTACCACTAAACCTCATAATATCCTTCATGTGTGTGGAAATACATATTAGGAATATCCACCTATTTCATCTAGATTTTGTGATAGCCCAAGCAAAGAATCAAGTTAGTGAATAGGTTGGCACCATGAAGCACAACTAAGAGATCATAAAAAATTGGGATGGAAAATTTGTCTTTGATAGACAACATATTAAGAGCACATAGAAGGAGGCATGCATCAATATCCTTCTTTCTTTAATACCATGAATACGAAGGAGGAATAAGGGATAGTACTAGGATGGATGACATAGGCCTCCAACAATTGATAAATAATATTTTTAATTTCATTCTTTGTTCAAAGGGTACCTATAAGAATGCACGTTGGGTGGTTAACAACCTAGAGTGAATTGAATAACATTATCATTCTCAACACATCAAAGGGTTAATCCATGACGTGTTTTTAATTAAAATACTTGTTAATTCTTAGCCTCAAGAAATTGTAAATTAGGGTGAATTGATTATGGGGAGATATTAAAAACTTGAATGGAATTGAATTGGGAAATAGTGTGAGAGTGACCATTCTTAATTATATGTTGCATATAGTGAGAGCTAATAATTTCTAAGGAGTTGGACTTGATCCCCATGAGGGAATGTTTCTGCCCCTTCTTACTAAAGCTCATATACAATTCCTTGAAGCCCATGGTAATTGGAGCGATTATTTATAACCATTTTTCTTTGAGAACTACATCACACCATCTCATTTCAATAATGATCATTTGGGATTATACTGATAATCCCCCATTTGAAGTTTAAACATTCTCATATTTTCCACCATTATATATCGTAATTTAAAAATTGTACACCACATGAACATAGAAATTGGTTTCTTTTACCACTCACTGATGAATAAATTTGTGGTTGTTGTCATTATCAATAAAAAACAACAACATTTTAGTTCTTAATGTCACCAATCAACATGAAGGGAAATTTTGGGTTCCTCCTAAGAAGCCTCTAGGTTGTAGGATTCTTCATGAGGAGAAGGTGTGGTCTTTGCTAGTAGTTCTAACTCAATAGTGACTAACTTCCTCAAATATTTCCTCAAGGTGGTTAGATTAGGACACATCCAATTGAAATTATTTGTGTTCCTCATATTTATTCCCTTTGAAATACTTCTCGTCACAATTCTAGCAAAGTTTGAGGCATTGACATTCGACTACTTCTTCTTGGATCAACTTGTGGACCTACAAGGTCTAAGACAGGAAGGTGGTGATGGTAGGTTCTGAAGGGAGGTGTGATAAAGGAATAAAAAGGGTATTTTGGTCTATGCATTGGCCACCTTTTGTACTTCTCTAATATTTTTGGGGAAGCATCTAACTAAGTAGTGGAGTGATCCATTAAGACATATGGTTGAACCTCGTTTTTTAAACCAATGATATAACATTCTTTTAAAATGGAAACATACATGCCTTTTGTGTAGATTGTGAATTGCTCAAATGCCACAATAAATTCTTCAACTATGCTTATTTGTTACAAATTGGTTAAACTTCCAAAATAACATGTATCTATTTTTTAACCAAGCATAGATGGCCTGCACAAATTAGGTCTAAACAATGCCCTCCCCTCGCCCCGCCTTCATTGTACTTTTGAGTCAGTTCCACCCTTTCCAACACTCTTGATCCAAGTATAGCATGCCCCATTAGAGGAAATTTCAACTCAAAATTGGCCTCCTAAGGAAAATTAATAAAATAATAGTTAAAATAATATTATTAATTTTGAAGGAAGAAAAGAAAAAACTACTTTTTTGTTCGTATTTTCGACATATCTCCCTGTTTTTTTAGTCAAATTTCAATCGAGAGAGCTCATTGGATGCAGAATAAAATTCCGCATCCAACGAGTACCCACTCGGCATACTTTTGAGGGGCCTCGCTACCCCAAAAACAAGAAATACCTGAAAAAACGTGATGATGACCGCATCCAACGAGTACCTACTCGGCATACTTTTGAGGGGCCCCGCTACCCCAAAAACAAAAAATACCTAAAAAAACATGATGATGACATCATCATCACGTTTTTCAGTGATCATCACATTTTCAGGTATTTCTTGTTTTTGGGGTAGCAGTGCCCCTCAAAAGTATGCTGAGTGGGTACTCGTTGGATGCGAAATTAAATTCTGCATTCAAAGGGCTCTCCCGATCAAAATTTGGGTAAAAACACAGGGAGATATGTCGAAAATACGAACAAAAAAGTAGTTTTTTTATGATACCTATCCCCAAATTTATATTAAAAAATTGTTTAAGAGGTGCTCCCTTTTTTAATTTTAAATCATTTTGATTGGCTAATACATGATGACATGGAATTTGTATTATTTTTGGAAGGCCCATTTTAAATTGAAATTTCCTCTAATAATTTTTGCTGGGTCATTTACATTGTTGCAAATATATCACCAAATTTGTGAGTGAAATGATAAATTTAAGGAATCTATAGGAATCTTCCCTAATTTCCCTTTAAAATCACATGAAAACATTTAACTTTTCAAAATAATATAAAGGAATGGGCCGGTGGAAGGTAATGATACCCATTCACGACCCGTTAGTTGCAATGGCATGCTAGAAAAATAGAAATATGATGATTCCAATCAACTATTAGAGGTACCTACAAAAATTTATAGAGTTACATGTAAAAATATGAAATGTAGACAATCAGATTACCTTCCGGAATATATAACTTTTATTTATAGAAAATAGGTATAACAATCGCAAAATGTCATTCTTCTAAGATTGGTATGTTAATTTTCTCTAAAACATGATAATGTATATGTTCACGTTGCTCCACCTGTTTGGTATGTAAATTATAATTTTTTTGTGGAAAAAAATATAGAGTCATAGGTAATAGGTGGATCTTCTGTAGGTCTATTTTTCCAAAATTTTAAAATTTAATTTAAATATTTTTTCTTTAAATTAAGGAATTCACTAAAGCCCTAAAATGACATGGTCGAGCGTTGGTCCACTCTATCATGGTATAAACATAATCAATCTACTTATTTTTTAGTTTGTAGGTATTTTGTATTCTTGTGCAGGTTCTTTTCCATTTTTGAAATAGGTGAGCCATCCAAAAGTTATAGCTGAAATAAACGACCTATATTTTATACAAATTTGACATGAGTGCAATTAAAAATGAATTAAAAATGAATTAAAAATAGAAAACAATAACATATTTATTCAAAAATGTAAACTTAGAATATGCACAAAGAGCTCGACAAGAGTGTGCAATTTCAATAGTAGAGTACAATTAGAGCATATATATAACGAAGGGTGAAAAACATGAAGTTGTAGAATTGGGTGTGTTTTTCTATAACTTGGTCTAATCCTTAAGGTTTGGGAATCCGAAGCTAGCACCAAACCTGCAAGGGTGTAAAAAAAAAAAATTTAAGGTAATGCACACGTACTAGTGTGCACACACTTATTTACACCCTCTCGTTTATTTATCTTCTTCTCCCTAAAACCCCCCTCTCTCTTTACAACCCCACTCCCACTCTGTCTCTATAATCCCGCCGCTCTCTCCTCATCTCCACAAATTCCCTCCTCCTTCCCTCGCCCCCTCTCTCCTTAACCATAGGAGTTAGGATCTTTAGGCATCATTTCCATGAATAACACCTAAATCCATGACATAGGATCTCTCAAGGCTACCCTTGTTTCCAAGTATGAATATGGGTGTGGCCATTCTAAGGTCTTGGATTTTAGGTATGGGTGCTTGGGAACTATACATGGTTGAGGGATGAAACCTAATATTTATGCCCTAAAATAAGAATGTAATCATCCAAGTTCAAGAATGATTCCTTAGTCCACTACACACGACTTCTCAAGCATATCCTTGGCTATGAGAAATGATACTAATGATATTAGGAATGTATGATCACTAGGTATAGGTATGAGGATCGTATACATGGTTGAGGGATAAAATTCAGTCCTTATTCCCTAACGAATATGATAAAAATATAGGTTCAAGATCAATGCCTCAGACAAAAAAAATGACATCCTAAGGGGATATGGTCACCATGATTAGTTTTCGAGTAGAATGTATGATTCACAGGGTCGTCAAGGAGGTCATGGGAGGTAACATAGGAATTGGTCTCTAAAGGATAATTTTGTGCATCAAGATCCAAAAACAATGTTGCGAACCAACACATATGACCTCCCAATAGAATCCTTCACCTTTGAATTAACGTATTAACACCATTAGTATTTTTGGTGAACTAGGTAATGCTCTCAAGGTTTGGAGCAAGGTTAAGCAATGAAACTCAAACATTATTCCCACAAAGTATCTCCTGGGGTCAAAATCCATCAATAAGGCCTCAAAACCTCCACACATTACTTATTTATGGAATCTTTGTCTTTTAGTGGAAATACAAGAACCATTAGAAGGGTTTTAGCACCAAGGATGGATCGTGGTTCCATGGACATTATTAAGGAAGGAAACCTGACCCTTGTGACTTACAATAATCTTTTAGGCATCAAACTTGAGGAATAATTCCTTAGAACACCACTAATGGTTTATTGAGAGTATCATCTACTTTTAACTTGGGATATGGGAACCATAGGGATTTTTTTATCCCTTGGTATAGGTTACGGTGCCTTGACCATGACTAGTGGATAAAAATTGGTCCTTATGTGCTAAAGGTAGATTCCAGGGATCAATGAACATGGAAAATGCCTTAAAGCACCAAATAAGACCTTTCTATGGGACCTATTACCACTAAGATTGGATATGGGCTCCATTAGAAGGTTTTTAGTACCAGGATTGGGAAATGGAAACATAGACATGGAAGGGGGTAGAAACCTAGGACTTAGGCCCTAAAACAAGATTTTAGCCATCTATGGCAAAGAATTTCACCTCGAACCACCACACATAATCTCTTGAGTGTATCCTTGACCTTTGAGCATGGATATGGGTAGCATTATTAGTTTTTGAGAACTATCTATGAGTGTGAGGGTGTTAACCATGGTTGGTGAAGGAATCTCAAGTAGAAGGATCTTATAAACACCACTATAGGGCTCAAGATCCTAGAATGATGCCTTGAACCACCATAGATGACTTCTTGAGGGGATTTGTGGCCTTTAAATGGGGATATGTGTAGTATTCAAACATTTTGAGCACTAGGAATACATGGTGTTAACATTTCATATGCTTGGCTATATATCATTAGTGTTTAATGCAAATTCACAACAATAGCATATGCAGAATCACTAAAAGAAACACAATCACAAGATAGACATAGATTTATCCTGGGAAACCCTCAAGGGGAAGAAAACACAACAAAAATTCATCTGTATAATATATAAAAGATAAAACCCCAAAAAAATGTAATCCTCCTCCTTGTTGGTATGTCTCTCTCTCTCTCCTATTCGCAATAAAAAAGTGTGAGTCTATGCTCAAATGAGGAACACAACTCCTCTATTTATACTCTTTCTGTCACATGAATTTTAACCTAAAAAGTTGTCCCCACTAATCTGGTTGGGTCGACTTCACCTATGAAATCTCAAAACAATATTATATTATATTCATTGGGGTACTATTGACCCAACTTACAATAGAGGATTTACCTCATGACTCTATGATGACCAAATACAATAGTAACATCCTAACGAAGGCATAAGATATCTCTCTTGGGGTACATCAGTACAATACATTTAGAATATTCTTCGAAGTTACAATTTTCAACACTCCCCCTTAACGAGAAGGGTATTCTATTGACAACAACATCATCAATTATAGGAGTAACAAGAGAAAGCATATTCAATAGTATCAAGGTAATACATCTATATGTCATTGGAATTTTTCAACAATCATCGTCAATTGGAATTGTTACTGGAATATCTTCAATATCTTCAGTACTAGAACATCATATTCTACAACATCGATTCTTCATCTTCTGCAGCACTCGATCACTTGATCCTTCACAACAACACTTCTATCTTTCTATCCCTTGTAGCAACACTTTGATCTTCCTGATCCTTTGCAGCATCACTTCAATCTTCTTTATCTTTTGCAGTAGCACTTTGATCTTCTGGATCCTTTGCAACAACACTTCAATGTTCTCGATCCTTTGCAGCAGCACTTTGATGTTTTTGATCCTTTACCACAACACTACCTACAATACACATGATCTATTTGCAGAATGATTAATACCTATCACTTTAGGACATAAGTCCAAGGATGATGCAATCCTCATTAGACTACTCCCCCTTAACGATGAGGGTTCATAGTATTCACCAATTGGATCATCCACAAAAGAATGCAGGACCACATCGTATACAACTGAATGTAGATATCGCCCGCAAATGAATGCAGGACCTATCATATGTAACTGAATGCAAGACTCATGTAGACTGTCCTCAACTTGTTAAGGATAGGACCATTCTCAATGTAGTTACACTCTCCATGTGAGAGTATCATCTGCAGGACCATCCTTAGCTGGAAGGAGCTAGGACCACTCTCAAGAGCATAGTGTTATTGTCTGCAATACCATCCTCAAAAGAGGATACTATAATCCATAAGTGAATGTCAGACCTCATCAGCATGTGCATGAACACTTTTCCTCTTTTGTACTAGAGCATCACTGCCATTCCATCATCAATGAAAGTCCCATCATCACTTCCCCTTTCTAGGGAGGATTCATATCATCAACCTGCTCCTTATTTTTCTGAGGGTTCATATCTTCGACTTGTTCCACCTTTCCAAGGAGGGTCCATATCTTCATCATTCCTCCTTGGTAGGAAAGTTTGTATCATCATAATCAATGTTCCTCCTTAATAGGATGAATCTATATCATCAATGTTCCTCCTTGCGAGGAAAATATTTTTGGACTACACAAATCTTGTCACAGAAGTATTCAAACTTTACTCGATATAGAGGCTTGTTCATCACATAAGAACATTTATCATCGGTACTCACATATTGGAGTTTTATAGCTCCCTTCTGTACCATATCCCTTATGTAAAAATATTGAATTTCTATGTGCTTTGATTTATCATGGAACACAGGATTCCATGTCATCTTTACACAACTCTAGTTGTCACATAGAATCACTGTGGTATCCAACTCCATGTCTCATTGAAGAATCATTGTAAAAGGTTCAACTTTTGGAGACTTTTTCATATTTTGTAAGCTCAAGCTTCTCATTTTGAGATGAGTAATACAAACTTCTTTTGTCATTACTTGTTCATATCTTCATCTTCTTGTCTATTCTATACTTGCACCTGAATATAAAATTCATGTTAATTATGTTTGTCTCATGTTTGATAACTGTCAACTTGTCAATGCATCCATAAACTAGAATTTGCAAGTACTTTACTTGGTTTATCTCGTCATTCATATATACTTTGTGTGTATGTTTCTACTAGTAAATTAAGTGTTCTTCATACATTCATTTATTTACAACTCTCTGAGCAGTGATAGTTAAAATCCTTGTCAATCTGGTTGTGTTTATGCATGTCTTGAGTGAGTGAGGTTTGATTTAGTCATCTGACCTGATCCATTTGAGTGAATCATTAAGATAAAATTAAGTTACCAGGCATCTTCGAGTTACATCCTAGAAGAGTTTCCTGGAGTGCTAACACACTCCTTGAAGTTTTAAACCATCTTCTACATGTTTTATGGCTTTGCACCTAAGAAATTTTTGGTGTTTGAAAATTTTCATGCGCAATCTATTCAAGGACACCTCCCTTATCTCCACACCTTATGTTTGGATCCTATGAAACACTCATGTATGTTATCCTCATTCCTTTTTGTGTGTCATACTTTTAAAGCATACTTGGATGTCTTTCTCCTTTGTTATTGAATGAAAAAACACTTTCTTTTATTGCACATGATGTTCCTAAATCATTAAATATGTTGATAAATTAGAAAGTCCATTTAAACAAAAAATTATAGAAACTTTGAAGAAAAAGTGAAGTGATTTCATTAGTGTTCATCATAGCCAATTTATGTCACCTTAGAAAACAATTCCAAATGTGCATATAAAGGAGATGTAGTGCACTTCACACCACTAGGTGAGATGACTTCAAAATTTGAATTAATTGAATCATCAACAAATATTTCTTATCATAAGATTCTGTGTTAACATGGCTCACAAACCACTTAGTTGACCTTAGTTTTTCCCATGTTAGATGTTGAAAGCGCCATGACTTAGGGTTTAAAAAAACCTAATTTTCAATCTCCCTTAGTAGTACATATTGCATACACCCTATACTAAAATGTGGTCTACATAACAAACAACCTTGCACTTGCATTAGTAAACCCTAAAACACAATGGAAACCCTAAGGGTAATGAAGAAGGGCTTCCCACTTTCACCACAATAGATCCTTTACTCTCTTTAGGTCAACTCTTCTTCGGCACATGGGGTGATTTACCTAGAAACCTGTATCTCCTTTATGAGAGTCTTTCCTTGTAGATCAGCTGTTGTTAGCTTCACAAAATACCTCTTAGCTTTGCAAAATACCACTAACCATTAATGAGGGGTGGGGAGCCATACCCTCTATTATATAAATTGTAATTGATATCAAAATAAATCCATGAAGTACTATATTAGAAACATAATATCACCAAGTACAATAGCAAGCATAAAAAACTTTTTAGAATGCACTAATGTAGAAATAAAAATAAAAAAACCTTAAAACCACCTCAAATACCTAAGGTTGAGCCTTACAACCACCTCAAATGCCTAAGGTTGAGTGAATTTCTTCACATTAGAAACAAGTCTATGTATTATAAAAAGTGAAGACCCTACCTTAATCTCTTTACTTTGAAACTTATTAAAAAGTTAATAATTAAAATATATAAGACAATCTTCTTTAAATAAAACATATTAGTATAAACCAAATCCACATCAAATTTGTTCATGTCAAATTTATTCAATCCCATTGTTCAAGAAGTCGCATGCATTAGTCTATTTATTTTAACATAAAAGTCTATTGTCCAATAATGAAACACTTAGTTTCTTGCCTAAAAATTAGGTTACGAAATACAAATTTTGGTGAGGTAATGTATTTTTGGACATTGTCCTTTATTTTATTACATCTTTATATCATTCATTATACTACACTCTTATTGAATTGAATGTTTCAAGCTACGATGCTTTAATTAATTAGGGCTTTGATTCAACGGCTAGTTGCACAATCAGATAAGGATATTTGGGTGTGATGGTAGGCATGCATTCATAATTGATTGCCTTGTTGTTGCAACTTTCTTCGTGACACGTCTCTGCATTTGATATCAAACTCTGAACCGTGCAAAATCAAATGTGGACATAGAGAAAAACTGGGACAATGGCAATATGTATGATTTCAGGAAGAATCAAAATCATGTAAATTGATTTTGTTGTGACATATCTTTTTATTTCCATAATCGTCAATGGTGATCCAAAAATAACATGAAGAAATTAAGAAACAGATAAAACAACAGGCCGGATTAAATACTTCACAATTCGGAGTTTGCTACTCTTGATAATAGTCAATTACTTACTGTTTGAAGAAATAAAGAAATAGATAAAACATTTGAAGGAATAAATAAATAGATAAAACAACAGGCCGGATTAAATACTTCACAATTCGGAGTTTGCTACTCTTGATAATAGTCAATTACTTACTGTTTGAAGAAATAAAGAAATAGATAAAACATTTGAAGGAATAAATAAATAGATAAAACAACAGGCCAGACTTACTTAGCACTTGATAAGAGTCAATTATGGATTGTTTGAAGAAATTAAGAAATACATAAAATAACAGGCCAGATTGAGGACATAGCACTTAATAGTTTTCTACCGTTGATGATTAAATTATGGACAGTTCGAAGAAATTAAGAAACAGATAAAATAACAGCGCAGTTTTCAGAGTTTTCTATTAGTTGATAAGAGTCAACTATGGACGGTTCGAAGAAATTAAGAAATAGATAAAACCACAGGCCAGATTCATTACGTAGCACTTCAGAGTTTCCTACCGTTGATAACAGTCAATTATGGAAGGTTTGATGAAATCAAGAAATAGATAAAACCAGAGCCCATATTGAATACTTAGCACTTGAGTTTTCTACCGTCGGGGAGAGTCAATTATGAACTGTAATTTGAACAAATTAAGAAAATGATAAAACATGACGCCAGATTTCCAACCTTCAAATATTGCATTAGATAGCTGCCTCACGTGGATATTTCATATCACTATTGAAAATGAAAAGATAGGTCACAGCAAAATCAATTTATAGGATCTTGAAATCTTACATATCTCTTTGTGCCATTTTTTTATCTTTGTCCATATCTGTGTTTGCAGGGCTTAGTGCCTGAAATCAAATGCAGAAACGTCTCAAGAAGAATGTTGTAGGAACAAAGCAAAAGATTGTGCAACTACCCGTCTCCCAGCCGTTGAACCAAAACCCTAATAGATCATCGTAGCTTCAAACACGGACTCTTAAAACAACCCATTCATTTTTTTTGTTGGCAAAGTGGTGGAACCCCTGACTAGCAGGGTTGTCATTGGGTAAGTAACCACGAACCAGGGGCATCTAAGCTGTCAACATCCCCTGGGGATAGCACCTGGCCTGGACCGCACCAACCCTTAACATGGTTGGATTTTTGGTATCAGTTAGGGAACATCTTAACCATGCCTTAGCCATGCCCCGCCACCAACTGTTCTACTTCTGGCAGATTAAACAACCCATGAGAATTAAACTTTTTAATTATTTCTCTCTATATTCATTATGGGCAAACTATAAAGCTCGTGTATATATATATAATCATCGAATGATTACTATAGATTTGTAAGCAACTTATTGTCTCAAACGAGAGTATAAAAAACGGTGAATGAGTATAAAAAAACTGAGAATGAGAGTAGAAAATATACAAATAAATATATCCTTGTTTATAAACACTTGAACATTTCAGAATGAGTATTTGTGATATTTAAAAACATAATTTATCCTTAAATAATAAGTTCACAATACTTACGTATTTATGCACTATTCGTATCACAATGCTTGTGTATCTATGCACTATTTGTCTGGATATAAAAGAGATATTTGTTTGGATATAAAAGAGATTGTGGACTCCTATGTTTGTCTACTCCTTTATATATTTGTCTTGTTCCAATCCAAGGACCCCTTTCACATCACATGCTCAATTGTTACACCCCAACATCTCAACTAGTCTCATTAATGACATGAATACTTAAAATGTTATTTTATACGTTCTTCAATTTCCAACCACCAAAACTTATGTTTATATTTTGAATTTCATCTTAGGGTAACAAAATAATTTGAAGTGAATTTTGTGAGCTTTGTATTCATTACTTTTGTGTTTTTTTTATTGAAATGTAATAAGACTATTTGATAATTGTTTGACCTTAGAAAATTTAAATACACTTAAGAGTTAGTTAATATCAACTTGGTTTAATATATCTCTAGGTAAAATGTATTATTTTAGTACTTTTTATAATATATATATGTAGGTATTTAATTTCATGATCATGGTATATTCTAGACATAAAGTGATCCGATGGTTTATCTTTTTTTTAGACTATATTGATCGGATACAATGGAAGTGGGCATGCCATGTAACTTAAAATTATGATCCATCAAGACTTGAACCACTATGGGCTTAAATAGGCATGGTAAGCAACAAGAATATTTTTCAAGGTGGTCAACTACCACCATGATCATCGATTTGTTGTCAGCTTTCAAGAGGCCCACTATTAAATCCATGGGAATGGTAGTCTATATAGTGGTTGGGATCAGTAGTGGTTGGAATGACTCGAGAGTCTTCAACATTTCATCATTTCTCATTTGAAAAGAATCACATTTAGTTACAAAGGTAAGGATTTCCTTTTTCATGCTTTCCCAACAAAAAAGTGGTTCATAGGTTTTTTGAAAGCTAGGGTAAACCCACTACAAGGAATTTCAACTCCTTTAAAATCCATTGTTATAAAGTGGAAGTCTATACAAAAAAAAACCTGTATACTACATAGTGTCTTACTTAAAAGGATATCCCTTGGGGGGATCCAGGTCCTCATTAAGTCTTTGGATGAGTTACACCATTATGTAATTCACCAACCATTGTCATCGAGAATCCACAATCCAATTTAGTTTAGATAACAATAAAGAAAAGAGAAATCATTCCTCCTCATATTTTCAAGATAAAACATCAACGACCACATTCTTGTTTCCCTTGATGTATATGATCTCATAACCATACCCAACATCTTAGTGACCAATTGTGCTACTCTATGGATGAAAACCTTTATTCCAAAAAATAATTCAAACTTTGATAGTTTTTTCTTGATATGGAAGTGTCTCCTAATGAGTTACAGGTTCCAAGTAGAAACTACATGAAGTATCTCCATCATCTATTTCTCAAATATGGACTCATTGAAATTTTTATCGCATAATTTTTTTACTGGTGAATACTGATGGGCATCTGATCCAGGAGGATATTGGTGGCCACCCACCTATTCCTCTTGGACCCCCACCACTGTTTCTTTCATTTTTCCAGTTTCCTTAATTGTACCACAATTTACTATTTTTGGCAGTTTTTGGGTCCTAAACTTCCGGAGCCGTTTTGAGGCCCTAAACGACGTTTTTTTGGCATCGAATGGTCAAGCAAATATGAGTCTATTTCAGACTTGATTTTTGTTGTTTATGGATGTAGTCCTTAAATAGATATTTCTAACGATGTATCATGCGCGTCAAACGGAGGTAGTATGCTAAAGTTACGACCCCGGGAAATTGATGTACCAAGTTACCCAGCAGGGCCCACATTAAGGTGTTTCACCTCCTAGGGTTAGGTTTTTGGATGAGTAGGGTTTCCATTGTTTCTCAATAATATATAGGCCTTCGAGCCTCATTGTAACACACAGTTTAGAGGCATGTAGCTGCCACATCTCTTCTCAAAGATAAGCTACCAACACTCTAGCTAGTTTATTTTCATTCTATATGTAAACAAGTTTCAGTTATTGATTAATGAAATGAAGTGTTATTTCCACTGCATATTTGTTTCTATGGTTATTTGTGTATTTTGTTGCGTTCCTGCATAAATCCGGATCAGTGGTATCAGAGCAATCTGCTCTTTATCGATCCTTCTTTGCATGTCCCCAATAAGGGGGGGGTATAAAGAGTTAGGGATCGATCTAGTTGAACCTTTGCAGATGAGCCTCGCAAATCCTGATGGCCAACCATGGGGGACGAAAAGAAAGACAAGGGTGCAAAAGATCCTATCAAAATGTTGCTCAAGGAGGCCCTTGAAAAACAAAGGAACGCGATGATAGATAACTTCGCCCAGATCCTTCAACAACTTCCCACTGGTGATGCATCTGCATCTAGCCGCCACTCTGGAGGTGCAACCCCTTTTAAGGTATAAGTAAACTTCGACATTCCCATATTTGATGGTCGAATAGATGCAGACGCCGTAGATAAATGGTTGAATCTATTAGAAGGATATTTCTCGGTTCATGACTTTTTTAACTGGGAAAAGATTACGTTTTCTCTACTCAAAGCCACCCCCCATGTCAAGGACTGGTGGGAAACCTATTGTGAGAGAAAGGATGAGGAGGAACCCTCTCTGTTCTCATCCATACCCACTTGGAATTCTTTCCTAGATGACATAAAGGGACAATATTATTTGGTGGGGAGCTACGAGGACAAGTACATCCAATGGACTACGCTGCGGCAACAAAGAGATCAAGATGTGCATGAGCTGATGAATCTTTTCCATACCCTGAGCACCAAGTTGGGTATCAAAGATTCAGAGAAACATTTGGTGCTGAAGTACCGAAGTTGTCTGCATATATACATTCAGGAGGAAATGGAGTTCCTCGACATCTCCTCGCTTGGTACAACATATCGGTATGCTGCCAAAATTGAGCAAAAATTCAAACAGAAAAAGTGAGACTTTGGATCTACAAATCAGAAGCAAGGGAAAGGTGCCCCCAAACCGCAGAACCAAGGACACAGCCAAGGCATGGCGACTCAAGAAAACTTTCCAAAGCTGCAAGCAAAGAACAACACTGCAAAGCCGAAGAAGGAAGCGAGAAAGTGGTGTGAGTTCCATAAGAGCCCCACTCAGAACACAAGTGAGTGTCGGGCTAAGTAGTCACTGGTGGCTGAGATAAAGGATTCTGAATTAGATGCATACTTTGACACTGAATCTGAACCCGAGAAGGGGAATGACAGAGGGAAGAAGATTATCGATGCAGAGCCCAACGCCACCGTTTCCACCATGAAGATCCAAAAGGAAGAACCAGAAGATTCAAAGGAGGAGGAGCGTCTTTTCCACTCCCAGATGTGGGTAAAGGGTTCCCCGCTACAGTTCATCGTCGACAGTGGGAGCCAAAAGAACCTGATTTTAGTAGAGGTCGTGAAGCGGTTGGGTTTTCCAACCACAGCAAACCCACAGCCATACACCATCGAGTGGCTTCACTAAGGACGAGATATTCGTTTCAGCCAGCAGTGTCGCCTTCCCTACAACATCAAGCCCTTCATCGATGAGGTATTATGTGATATTGCTCCTATTGATGTTTGTGATGTATTATTAGGTCAAGCATACTTATGGAAGAGACATGTTGTGTATGAGTCCTGGCCTCGCGCTATTATTATTATGTAGGGAAATAATTTGTATAGGATACCAGAGGTACCACCCCCTACTGCTATCTCTTTGGTTAGTGCAAAACAATGCAGTAAGCTCATTTCCAAAACCGGGAAGTTTGTTTTCTTGATGATCCGCCCTCAGGGCAAGAAGAAAATCATGGCCACAACCTCCAGACAGGGCCCCTCTACATGACAACAACAAATGGACAAGGTCATGGAGGAGTACCAGGACATATTCACCTCGCCCACTGGGGTGCCTCTCCACTGTCAGGTCAAGCACCCCATCGATCTGACCCCAAGTGCATCGCTGCCCAATGGACCGATCTATCGCCACTATGTTCTGGAGAATGATGAAATCAAGAGGCAAATCCAGTAGCTGTTGGAGAAGGGTCACATCCAGCCAAGTTCATCACCCTGTGGGAGCCCGATCGTGTTGGTATAGAAAAAGGATGGGACTTGGAGACTCTGTATTGACTATCGAGTGCTGAACAAGATCACTGTTCGGAACAGGTACCCGATCCCACGGATTGATGACCTCCTGGACCAGGTTAAAGGGGCAAAATATTTTAGCAAGATCGACTTAAAGTTTAGGTATCACCAGGTACCAATCGAGCCAACCGATGTGTGGAAGACTGCCTTCAAAGCCAAGGAGGGCCTTTTCGAATGGTTGGTCATGCCTTTCAGGCTGACAAATGCTCCTGCAACCTTCATGAGATTGATGGATGACATCTTGTAGCCATTCACCAACTCATTTGTAGTATTGTACTCGGATGAAATATTGATCTTCATCCAGACTTGGGAAGAGCACCTCCACCACATCCGACAGGTCCTCCAAACATTATGATAGCACAAGTTGTGTGCCAATTTGGACAAGTGCACTTTTGGCATGACCTAGGTTCAGTATCTGGGATACATTATTGATGGCTGTGGGGTAAATGTGGATCCAACCAAGATCCAAGTCATTCAGGATTGGCCAGCCCCAACTACTCTAACAAAGCTTCACAGCTTTTTGGGCCTTGCTAATTTCTACCGCAGGTTCGTGTTGGGATTCTCTCATATCACTTGGCCCTTGAGTCGAGTCACCAAGGGAGGAGCGAAAGCAAAATTCTTTTGGTCAGAAACTCAGTAGAAGCCATTTGCAGAATTAAAACATCGCCTCTGTTGTGCCCCAGTGCTCACATTACCAAACTTGCAACAACCATTTAAGATCGAGACAGATGCCTCTGACTATGCTATCGAGGTAGTCCTTACTCAACAAGGGCATCTAGTGGCATATCACAGTGAGACACTGTCAGACACAGTCCAAAAATATCCCACTTATGACAAAGAGATGTATTCCATTGTACAGGATTTCTGGCAATGGAAGCATTACATTTTGGGGAAGGAAACGATCATCCACACAGACCACCGACATATTCACCTCACCCACTGGGGTGCCTCTCCACTGTCAGGTCAAGCACCCCATCGATCTGACCCCAGGTGCGCCGCTGCCCAATGGACTGATCTATCGCCACTCTGTTCTGGAGAATGATGAAATCAAGAGGCAAATTCAGTAGTTGTTACAGAAGGGAAACATCCTGCCAAGTTCATCTCCCTATGGGAGCCCAATCATGTTGGTATAGAAAATGGATGGGACTTGGAGACTCTGTATTGACTATCGGGCGCTGAACAAGATCACTATTCGGAACAGGTACCCGATCCCACGGATTGATGACCTCCTGGAGCAGCGTAAATGGGAAAAATATTTTAGCAATATTGACTTAAAGTTCAGGTATCACCAGGTACCAATCGAGCCAACCGATGTGTGGAAGACTGCCTTCAAAGCCAAGGAGGGCCTTTTCGAATGGTTGGTCATGCCTTTTAGGCTGACAAATGCTCCTGTAACCTTCATGAGACTGATGGATGACATCTTGCAGCCATTCACCAACTCATTTGTAGTATTGTACTTGGATGACATCTTGATCTTCATCCAGACTTGGGAAGACCACCTCCACCACATCCGACAGGTCCTCCAAACATTGCGATAGCACAAGTTGTGTGCCAATTTGGACAAGTGCACTTTTGGCATGACCCAGGTTCAGTATCTGGGATACATTATTGCTAACTGTGGGGTACATGTGGATCCAACCAAGATCCAAGTCATTCGGGATTGGCCAGCTCCAACTACTCTAACAAAGCTTCACAGCTTTTTGGGCCTTGCTAATTTCTACCGCAGGTTCGTGTTGGGATTCTCTCATATCACTTGGCCCTTGAGTCAAGTCATGAAGGGAGGAGCGAAAGAAAAATTATTTTGGTCAGAAACTCAGTAGAAGGCATTTGCAGAATTGAAACATCGCCTCTGTTGTGCCCAAGTGCTCACATTACCAAACTTGCAACAACCATTTGAGATCGAGACAGATGCCTCTGACTATGCTATTGAGGCAGTCCTTACTCAACAAGGGCATCCAATGGCATATCACAGTGAGACACTGTCAGACACAGTCCACAAATATCCCACTTATGACAAAGAGATGTATTCCATTGTACAGGATTTCTGGCAATGGAAGCATTACATTTTGGGGAAGGAAACGATCATCCACACAGACCATCGACATATTCACCTCACCCACTGGGGTGCCTCTCCACTTTCATTTCAAGCACCCCATCGATCTGACCCCAGGTGCACCTCTGCCCAATGGAACGATCTATCGCCACTTTGTTCTGGAGAATGATGAAATCAAGAGGCAAATTCAGTAGCTATTACAGAAGGGTCACATCTGGCCAGTTTCATCACCCTGTGGGAGCCCGATCGTGTTGGTATAGAAAAAGGATGGGACTTGGAGACTCTGTATTGACTATCGAGCACTGAACAAGATCACTGTTCAGAATAGGTACTTGATCCCACGGATTGATGACCTCCTGGACCAGCTTAAAGGGGAAAAATATTTTAGCAAGATCGACTTAAAGTTTGGGTATCACCAGGTACCAATCGAGCCAACCGATGTGTGGAAGACTGCCTTAAAAGCCAAGGAGGGCCTTTTTGAATGGTTGGTCATGCCTTTCAGGCTGACAAATGCTCCTGCAACCTTCATGAGACTGATGGACGACATCTTGTAGCCATTCACCAACTCATTTGTAGTATTGTACTTGGATGACATCTTGATCTTCATCTAGACTTGGGAAGAGCACCTCCACCACATCCGACGGGTCCTCCAAACATTGCGACAGCACAAGTTGTGTGCCAATTTGGACAAGTGCACTTTTGGCATGACCCAGGTTCAGTATCTGGGATACATTATTGATGACTATGGGGTACATGTGGATCCAACCAAGATCCAAGTCATTCGGGATTGGCCAGCCCCAACTACTCTAACAAAGCTTCACAGCTTTTTGGGCCTTACTAATTTCTACCGCAGGTTCGTGTTGGGATTCTCTCATATCATTTGGCCCTTGAGTCAAGTCACCAAGGGAGGAACAAAAGAAAAATTATTTTGGTTAGAAACTCAGTAGAAGGCGTTTGTAGAATTGAAACATCGCCTCTGTTGTGCCCCAGTGCTCACATTACCAGACTTGCAACAACCATTTGAGATCAAGACAGATGCCTCTAACTATGCTATTGAGGCAGTCCTTACTCAACAAGGGCATCCAGTGGCATATCACAGTGAGACATTGTCAGACACAGTCCACAAATATCCCACTTATGACAAAGAGATGTATTCCATTGTACAAGATTTTCGGCAATGGAAGCATTACATTTTTGGGAAGGAAACGATCATCCACACAGACCACTGACCCCTGCAATTCATGCAGACACAAGGGAAGTTACAGAACGATCGCCATCAGAAGTGGGCCACATATCTACAACAGTTTCATTTGAACATCAAGTACAAGAAGGGAAGCACCAATAATGTTGCAGACTGCCTCAGCCAACCACCAAGCATGGTGATAACAACCATGCTTAACTCTTATGGGCATGAGACTTCTGATTGGTCACTTCTCTACAAGAGTGATCCAGAATTTAGCCACACATACCAGACGCTCTTGGAGGGAAACCAAGTTCCAAAATTTCACCTCCAGGATGTACTACTATGTCACATGGGACACCTTTGTGTTCCTTCAAGAAAGCATGCCAAGATGATTTGGGAAGTGCACTACAGTCGAGTTGCTGGGAATTTCGGGGTTGAGAAAATAGTGGCAGTACTGCAGAAGTATTTCTATTGGTCGAACCTTCGATAGGATGTTGGGAAGTACATCTGATCCTGCACTGCCTACACCATTTCCATACCATCCATCAAGAAGCAAGGCCTCTATACTCCATTGCCTACCCCTAGTCGACCTTGGGAATCCATCTCCATGGATTACATGTCAAGCCTTCCTTCTACTAAGCATGGCAATGACTGTGTGTTTGTGGTCGTTGACAGATTCTCAAAGATGGCCATAATAGCGGCCTGGAAGAAGAATATCACAGCAGAATCCACTACTAAAATCTTCTCTGAACAAGTGTGGGTACACTTTGGTATCCCACAGTCTATAATCTCAGACTGGGACAGCAGGTTCCTTAGTACATTCTGGTCTAGCCTATGGTCAATGCTAGACACTAAGCTCACAAAGTCCACAGCTTTCCATCCCCAGACTGATGGCCAAACAGAGGTTTTCAATAGGATGATCGTACACATTTTGCGCAGGTACAACTCAAAGCATCCATGCACATGGGATGAGAGCCTCCCCTATGTACAACACAGCTATAACCGGGCCCTCAACAGCTCAACCAACCATAGCCCCTTTCAGGTGGGCTTGGGATTCCATCCACTATGTCCCATTGACGTAACCATGCCATTTGCAACTACGCAGGCTGATTCAGCTCATATCCAGTCTGAAGTTTCCAAGGCAAACAGCTTCATTGAGCACATTCAGCACATTCACCAATAGTTTCATGACATATTGAACAAATCCAATGCTAAGTACAAGTAGCGACATGATCATCATCAGGCACAACACAACTTCCAGGTGGGCGACAAAGTGTGGCTACATTTACAGAAGGAGCGCCTCGCTGGACCCCACCGCAAGCTTCGCCCACTCCGATATGGGCCATACACCATCACCAAGGATGTTGGTGACAATGCCTTCGAGCTCAGTATTCCACCATTCCTTGGTCTACACCCAATGTTGAATGTGGACTGCCTTCGTCCCTACTTTCCACCTCTACTGGACACATCAGACGTGGTAGAACAACTCACACCAACAGAGTTAAACCCTGACTACATGGAACAAGCCACAACTGATCGGATTATAGATACACAGATCAAGAACACCCGTCGACAGAATATCCAGCTATATTGGGTTGTCAAAGTAGGCCAACTCCTTCACCAGGGAAAGTGGATCACCGGGGACCAAGTTCAACAGAAGTTTCCTCCTCTCATGGAGGAACTCAACACAATGGGGACCATTGCTTCCTAAGGGGGGAGGAATGATCCATGAGGATATTGGTGGCCACCCACCTATTCCTCTTGGACCCCCACCACTGTTTCTTTCATTTTTCTAGTTTCCTTAATTGTAGCACAATTTACTATTTTTGGCAGTTTTCGGGTCCTAAACTTTCGGAGCTGTTTTGAGGCCATAAACGACGTTTTTTTGGCATAGAATGGTTGGAAAAATATGATTCCATTCTAGACTTGATATTTATTTCTTATGGATGTAGCCCTTAAATATATCTTTCTAACGATGTATCATGCGCGTCAAACGGAGGTAGTATGCTAATGTTACGACCTCAGGAAATTGATGTACCAAGTTACCCAACGGGGCCCACATTAAGGCGTTTCACCTCCTAGGGTTAGGTTTTTGGATGAGTAGGGTTTCCATTGTTTCTCAATAATATATAGGCCTTCGATCCTCATTGTAACACAGAGTTCAGAGGCATGTAGCTGCCACATCTCTTCTCAGAGATAAGCTACCAGCACTCTAGCTAGTTTATTTCCATTCTGTATGTAAACAAGTTTCATTTATTGATTAATGAAATGAAATGTTATTTCCACTGCATATTTGTTTCTATGGTTATTTCTATATTTTGTTCCGTTCCTGCATAAATCCGGATCAGCATCCCTCTTGCATTAGCATTGTACCAACACCACTACCCAATGTGTTTCATTCTAAGAAAATATATTATTAAAATAATCACTAATATTATGGGTGTAGTACACTTTGGTTCCTTTAAAATTGAAAAAGGTATAATTTTCAACATTGTTCCATAATAAGGCATTTGTTTAGCAACGTGGTTAGTGGCGATTTAATTCACCCATAATTCTTCACAGAATTCTTAGAGTATCCCATGATCCCTAATAAACCATGTAATCTTTTCAAAGTCTTGCGACATAGACAATCTTGCATACTAGCCTTTATTTCTAAAAATCCACTCTCACATTATCCTAACTGACTATGTGACCCAAGTAGTCCACTTCAAAAGTGACAAAATCACATTTGAAATGTTTGAGGTATACTTGTACTTCACAAATTTTCCAAAACATAAAATGTCATCAAATACTATCATCATAAATTGAGCAACAAGAACTATAAAAGTTTATCCATGAGGCTCTAAAGGGTTGATGTAGCATTTCAAAAGACATAAAGGTACCACTAAACCTCATAATATCTTTCATGTGTGTGGAAATACATCTTAGGAATATCCACCTATTTCATCTAGATTTTGTGATAGCCCAAGCAAAGAATCAAGTTAGTGAATAGGTTGGCACCATGAAGCACAACTAAGAGATCATAAAAAATTGGGATGGAAAATTTGTCTTTGATAGACAACATATTAAGAGCACATAGAAGGAGGCATGCATCAATATCCTTATTTCTTTAATACCATGAATACGAAGGAGGAGTAAGGGGTAGTACTAGGATGGATGACATAGGCCTCCAACAATTGATAAATAATATTTTTAATTTCATTCTTTGTTCAAAGGGTACCTATAAGAATACATGTTGGGTGGTTAACAACCTAGAGTGAATTGAATAACATTATCATTCTCAACACATCAAGGGGTTAATCCATGAGGTGTTTTAATTAAAATACTTGTTAATTCTTAGCCTCAAGAAATTGTAAATTAGGGTCAATTGATTATGGGGAGATGTTAAAAACTTGAATGGAATTGAATTGGGAAATAATGTGAGAGTGACCATTCTTAATTATATGTTGCATATAGTGAGAGCTAATAATTTCTAAGGAGTTGGACTTGATCCCCATGAGGGAATGTTTCTGCCCCTTCTTACTAAAGCTCATATACAATTCCTTGAAACCCATGGTAATTGGATCGATTATTTATAACCATTTTTCTTTGAGAACTACGTCACACCATCTCATTTCAATAATGATCATTTGGGATTATACTGATAGTCTCCCATTTGAAGTTTAAACATTCTCATATTTTCCACCATTATATATCATAATTTAAAAATTGTACACCACATGGACATAGAAATTGGTTTCTTTTACCACTCACTGATGAACAAATTTGTGGTTGTTGTCATTATCAATAAAAAGCAACAACATTTTAGTTCTTAATGTCGCCAATCAACATGAAGGGAAATTTTGGGTTCCTCCTAAGAAGCCTCTAGGTTGTAGGATTCTTCATGAGGAGAAGGTGTGGTCTTTGCTAGTAGTTCTAACTCAATAGTGACTAACTTCCTCAAATATTTCCTCAAGGTGGTTAGATTAGGACACATCCATTTGAAATTATTTGTGTTCCTCATATTTATTCCCTTTGAAATACTTCTCGTCACAATTCTAGCAAAGTTTGAGGCATTGACATTCGACTACTTCTTCTTGGATCAACTTGTGGACCTACAAGGTCTAAGACAGGAAGGTGGTGATGGTAGGTTCTGAAGGGAGGTGTGATAAAGGAATAAAAAGGGTATTTTGGTCTATGCATTGGCCACCTTTTTTACTTCTCTAATATTTTTGGGGAAGCATCTAACTAAGTAGTGGAGTGATCCATTAAGACATATGGTTGAACCTCATTTTTTAAACCAATGATATAACATTCTTTGAAAATGGAAACATACATGCCTTTTGTGTAGATTGTGAATTGCTCAAATGCCACAATAAATTCTTCAACTATGCTTGTTTGTTACAAATTGGTTAAACTTCCAAAATAACATGTATCTATTTTTTAACCAAGCATAGATGGCCTGCACAAATTAGGTCTAAACAATGCCCTCCCCTTGCCCCGCCTTCATTGTACTTTTGAGTCAGTTCCACCATTTCCAACACTCTTGATCCAAGTATAACATGCCCCATTAGAGGAAATTTCAACTCAAAATTGGCCTCCTAAGGAAAATTAATAAAATAATAGTTAAAATAATATTTCTAATTTTGAAGGAAGAAAAGAAAAAACTACTTTTTTGTTCATATTTTCGACATATCTCCCTGTGTTTTTAGTCAAATTTCGATCGAGAGAGCTCATTGGATGCATGATGAAATTCCGCATCCAACGAGTACCCACTCGGCATACTTTTGAGGGGCCTCGCTACCCCAAAAACAAGAAATACCTGAAAAAACGTGATGATGACCACATCCAATGAGTACCCACTCAACATACTTTTGAGGGACCATGCTACCCCAAAAACAAAAAATACCTAAAAAAAGGTGATGATGACATCATCATCATGTTTTTCAGTCATCATCACATTTTTCAAGTATTTCTTGTTTTTGGGGTAGCAGTGCCGCTCAAAAGTATGTCGAGTGTGTACTCGTTGGATGCGGAATTAAATTCTACATCCAACGAGCTCTCCCAATCGAAATTTGGGTAAAAACACAGGGAGATATGTCGAAAATACGAACAAAAAAGTAGTTTTTTTATGATACCTATCCCCAAATTTATATTGAAAAATTGTTTAAGAGGTGCTCCCTTTTTGAATTTTAAAGCATTTTGATTGGCTAATACATGATGACATGGAATTTGCATTATTTTTGGAAGGCCCATTTTAAATTGAAATTTCCTCTAATAATTTTTGTTGGGTCATTTACATTGTTGCAAATATATCACCAAATTTGTGAGTGAAATGATAAATTTAAGGAATCTATAGGAATCTTCCCTAAGTTCCCTTTAAAATCACATGAAAACATATAACTTTTCAAAATAATATAAAGGAATGGGCTGGTGGAAGGTAATGATACCCATTCATGACCCATTAGTTGCAATGGCATGCTAGAAAAATAGAAATATGATGATTCCAATGAACTATTAGAGGTACCTACAAAAATTTATAGAGTTACATGTAAAAATATGAAATGTAGACAATCAGATTACCTTCCAGAATATATAACTTTTATTTATAGAAAATAATAGGTATAACAATCGCAAAATGTCATTCTTCTAAGATTGGTATGTTAATTTTCTCTAAAACATGATAATGTATATGTTCACTTTGGTACACCTGTTTGGTATGTAAATTATAATTTTTTTGTGGAAAAAAATATAGAGTCATAGGTAATACGTGGATCTTGTGTAGGTCTATTTTTTCCAAAATTTTAAAATTTAATTTAAATTTTTTTTTTTAAATTAAGGAATTCACTAAAGCCCTAAAATGACATGGTCGAGCATTGGTCCACTCTATCGTGGTCTAAACATAATCAATCTACTTATTTTTTAGTTTGTAGGTATTTTGTATTCTTGTGCGGGTTCTTTTCCATTTTTGAAATGGGTGAGCCATCCAAAAGTTATAGCTGAAATAAACGACCTATGTTTTATACAAATTTGACATGAGTGCAATTAAAAATGAATTAAAAATAGAAAACAATAACATATTTATTCAAAAATGTAAACTTAGAATCTGCACAAAGAGCTCGACAAGAGTGTGCAGTTTCAATAGTAGAGTACAATTAGAGCATATATATAACGAAGGGTGAAAAACACGAAGTTGTAGAATTGGGTGTGTTTTTCTATAACTCTGTCTAATCCTTAAGGTTTGGGAATCCGAACCTAGCACCAAACCTGCAGGGGTGTAAAAAAATAATAATTTAAGGTAATGCACACGTACTAGTGTGCACACACTTATTTACACCCTCTCGTTTATTTATCTTCTTCTCCCTAAAGCCCCCCTCCCTCTTTATAACGCCACTCCCACTCTGTCTCTATAAGCCCACCACTCTCTCCTCATCTCCACAAATTCCCTCCTCCTTCCCTATCCCCCTCTCTCCTTAACCATAGGAGTTAGGAGCTTTAGGCATCATTTCCATGAATAACACCTAAATCCATGACATAGGATCTCTCAAGGCTACCCTTGTTTCCAAGTATGAATATGGGTGTGGCCATTCTAAGGTCTTGGATTTTAGGTATGGTTGCTTGGGAACTATACATGGTTAAGGGATGAAACCTAATATTTATGCCCTAAAATAAGAATGTAATCATCCAAGTTCAAGAATGATTCATTAGTCCACTACACATGACCTCTCAAGCATATCCTTGGCTATGAGAAATGATACTAATGATATTAGGAATGTATGATCACTAGGTATAGGTATCAGGATTGTATACATGGTTGAGGGATAAAATTCAGTCCTTATTCCCTAATGAATATGATAAAAATATAGGTTCAAGATCAATTCCTCAGACAAAAAAAATGACATCCTAAGGGATATGGTCACCATGATTAGTTTTCAAGTAGAATGTATGATTCACGGGGTCGTCAAGGAGGTCATGGGAGGAAACATAGGAATTAGTCTCTAAAGGATAATTTTGTGCATCAAGATCCAAAAACAATGTTGCGAACCAACACATATGACCTCCCAATAGAATCCTTCACCTTTGAATTAACGTATTAGCACCATTAGTATTTTTGGTGAACTAGGTAATGCTCTCAACGTTTGGAGCAAGGTTAAGCAATGAAACTCAAACATTAGTCCCAAAAAGTAGCTTTTGGGGTCAAAATCCATCAACAAGGCCTCAAAACCTCCACACATTACTTATTTATGGAATCTTTGTCTTTTAGTGGAAATACAAGAACCATTGGAAGGGTTTTAGCACCAAGGATGGATCGTGGTTTCATGGACATTATTAAGGAAGGAAACCAGACCCTTATGACTTACAATAATCTTTTAGGCATCAAACTTGAGGAATAATGCCCTAGACCACCACTAATGGTTTATTGAGAGTATCATCTACTTCTAACTTGGGATATGGGAACCATAGGGATTTTTTTATCCCTTGGTATAGGTTACGGTGCCTTGACCATGACTAGTGGATAAAAATTGGTCCTTATGTGCTAAAGGTAGATTCCAGGGATCAACGGACATGGAAAATTCCTTAAAGCACCAAATAAGACCTTTATATGGGACCTATTACCACTACGATTGAATATGGGCTCCATTAGAAGGTTTTTAGTACTAGGGTTGGGACATTGAAACATAGACATGGAAGGGGGTAGAAACCTAGGACTTAGGCCCTAAAACAATATTTTAGGCATCTATGGCAAATAATTTCACCTCAAACCACCACACATAATCTCTTGAGTGTATCCTTGACCTTTGAGCATGGATATGGATAGCATTATCAGTTTTTGAGAACTATCTATGAGTGTGAGGGTGTTAACCATGGTTGGTGAAGGAATCTCAAGTAGTAGGCTCTTATAAACACCACTATAGGGCTCAAGATCCTAGAATGATGCCTTGAACCACCATAGATGACTTCTTGAGGGGATTTGTGGCCTTTAAACGGGGATATGTGTAGCATTCAAAAATTTTGAGCACTAGGAATACATGGCGTTAACATTTCATATGCTTGGCTATATATCATTAGTGTTTAATGCAAATTCACAACAATAGCATATGCAGAATCACTGAAAGAAACACAATCACAAGATAGACATAGATTTATCCTGGGAAACCCTCAAGGGGAAGAAAACACAACAAAACTTCATCTGTATAAGATATAAAAGATAAACCCCAAAAAATGTAATCCTCCTCCTTGTTGGTATGTCTCTCTCTCTCCTATGCGCAATACAAAAGTGTGAGTCTATGCTCAAATGAGGAACACAACTCCTCTATTTATACTTTTTCTGTCACATGAATTTTAACCTAAAAAGTTGTCCCCACTAAACTGGTTGGGTCGACTTCACCTATGAAATCTCAAAACAATATTATATTATATTCATTGGGGTACTATTGACCCGACTTACAATAGAGGATTTACCTCATGAATCTATGATGACCAAATACAATAGTAACATCCTAACAAAGGCATAAGATATCTCCCTTGGGGTACATCAGTACAATACAATGAGTATCTTCATATCTTCATCGTTCCTCCTTGGTAGGAAAGTTTGTATCATCATAATCAATGTTCCTCCTTAAGAGGATGAATCTATATCATCAATGCTCCTCCTTGCGAGGAAAATATTTTTGGACTACACCAATCTTGTCACAGAAGTATTCAAACTTTACTCGATATAGAGGCTTGTTCATCACATAAGAACATTTCTCATCGGTACTCACATATTGGAGTTTTATAGCTCCCTTCTGTACCATATCCCTTATGTAAAAGTATTGAATTTCTATGTGCTTTGATTTATCATGGAACACAGGATTCTATGTCATCTTTACACAACTCTAGTTGTCACATAGAATCACTGTGGTATCCAACTCCATGTCTCATTGAAGAATCATCGTAAAAGGTTCAACTTTTGGAGACTTTTTCATATTTTGTAAGCTCAAGATTCTCATTTTGAGATGAGTAATACAAGCTTCTTTTGCCATTGCTTGTCCATATCTTCATCTTCTTGTCTATTCTATACTTGCACCTGAATATAAAATTCATGTTAATTATGTTTGTCTCATGTTTGATAACTGTCAACTTGTCAATGCATCCATAAACTAGAATTTGCAAGTACTTTACTTGGTTTATCTCGTCATTCATATTTACTTTGTGTGTATGTTTCTACTAGTAAATTAAGTGTTCTTCATACATTCATTTATTTACAACTCTCTAAGCAGTGATAGTTAAAATCCTTGTCAATCTGGTTGTGTTTATGCATGTCTTGAGTGAGTGAGGTTTGATTTAGTCATCTGACCTGATCCATTTGAGTGAATCATTAAGATAAAATAAAGTTACCAGGCATCTTCGAGTTACATCCTAGAAGAGTTTCCTGGAGTGCTAACACACTCCTTGAAGTTTTAAACCATCTTCTACATGTTTTGTGGCTTTGCACCTAAGAAATTTTTGGTGTTTGAAAATTTTCATGCGCAATCTATTCAAGGACACCTCCCTTATCTCCACACCTTATGTTTGGATCCTATGAAACACTCATGTATGTTATCCCATTCCTTTTTGTTTGTCATACTTTTAAAGCATACTTGGATGTCTTTCTCCTTTGTTATTGAATGAAAAAACACTTTCTTTTATTGCACATGATGTTCCTAAATCATTAAATATGTTGATAAATTAGAAAGTCCATTTAAACAAAAAATTATAGAAACTTTGAAGCAAAAGTGAAGTGATTTCATTAGTGTTCATCATAGCCAATTTATGTCACCTTAGAAAACAATTCCAAATGTGCATATAAAGGAGATGTAGTGCATTTCACACCACTAGGTGAGATGACTTCAAAATTTGAATTAATTGAATCATCAACAAATATTTCTTATCATAAGATTCTGTGTTAACATGGTTCACAAACCACTTAGTTGACCTTAGTTTTTCCCATGTTAGATGTAGAAAGTGCCATGACTTAGGGTTTAAAAAAATCTAATTTTCAATCTCCCTTAGTAGTACATATTGCATACACCCTATACTAAAATGTGGTCTACATAACAAACAACCTTGCACTTGCATTAGTAAACCCTAAAACACAATGGAAACCCTAAGGGTAATGAAGAAGGGCTTCCCACTTTCACCACAATAGATCCTTCACTCTCTTTAGGTCAACTCTTCTTCGGCACATGGGGTGATTTACCTAGAAACCTGTATCTCCTTTATGAGAGTCTTTCCTTGTAGATCAGTTGTTGTTAGCTTCAGAAAATACCTCTTAGCTTTGTAAAATACCACTAACCATTAATGAGGGGTTGGGAGCCATACCCTCTATTCTATAAATTGTAATTGATATCAAAATAAATCCATGAAGTACTATATTAGAAACATAATATCACCAAGTACAATAGCAAGCATAAAAAAACTTTTTAGAATGCACTAATGTAGAAATAAAAATTAAAAAACCTTAAAACCACCTCAAATACCTAAGGTTGAGCCTTACAACCACCTCAAATGCCTAAGGTTGAGTGAATTTCTTCACATTAGAAAAAAGTCTATGTATTATAAAAAGTGAAGACACTACCTTAATCTCTCTACTTTACCTTAATCACTTTACTTTAAAACTCATTAAAAAATTAATAATTAATATATAACACAATCTTCTTTAAATAAAAGATATTTAGTATAAACCAAATCCACATCAAATTTGTTCATGTCAAATTTATTCAATCCCATTGTTCAAGAAGTCGCATGCATTAGTCTATTTATTTTAACATACAAGTCTATTGTCCAATAATGAAACACTTAGTTTCTTGCCTAAAAATTAGGTTACGAAATACAAATTTTGGTGAGGTAATATATGTTTGGACATTGTCCTTTATTTTATTACATCTTTATATCATTCATTATACTACACTCTTATTGAATTGAATGTTTCAAGCTACGATGCTTTAATTAGGGCTTTGACTCAACGGCTAGTTGCACAATCAGATAAGGATATTTGGGTGTGATGGTAGGCATGCATTCATAATTGATTGCCTTGTTGTTGCAACTTTCTTCGTGACACGTCTCTGCATTTGATATCAGACTCTGAACAGTGCAAAATCAAATGTGGACATAGAGAAAAACTGGGACAATGGCAATATGTATGATTTCAGGAAGAATCAAAATCATGTAAATTGATTTTGTTGTGACATATCTTTTTATTTCCATAATCGTCAATAGTGATCCAAACATAACATGACGAAATTAAAAAACAGATAAAACAACAGGCCGGATTAAATACTTAACAATTCGGAGTTTGCTAGATAATAGTCAATTACTTAACAATTCGGAGTTTGCTAGATAATAGTCAATTACTTACTGTTTGAAGAAATAAAGAAAGGAGTAAACTACTGAACGCACCATTTGCACTGATTGGATGATTTGGCTCAGGTGAGCGGTCACATCCGGGGCCAGCTGTCAGATCGGTGTAAATGGTCGGGCAAAAAATAGAGAAATAAATAAATAGATTGTTTGAAGAAATTAAGAAATACATAAAATAACAGGCCAGATGGAGGACGTAGCACTTAATAGTTTTCTACCGTTGATGATTAAATTATGGACAGTTCGAAGAAATTAAGAAACAGATAAAATAACAGCGCAGTTTTCAGAGTTTTCTATAGTTGATAAGAGTCAACTATGGACGGTTTGAAGAATCGAGAGTTCATTTGATCTGCGATAGCTGAGAGCTGCGAGGCTGCCTAAGCCAAGCCACGCCCCTCTCCCGCGCCCTGGTCCTCTCTTCGATCATGGCTTCGCCAGAGGGAGGGATTCCCCCTCCCTCCTCTTCCGCCACGGAAGCTTTCAATCTGCTGCTAAGACCTCTTGGAACGGCCCCGATTGCCCCAGCCGTCCCGAAATTCATAAAAAAGTTAGACTCAATCCCAGAAATTGATCTTCCAAGCGAAATCCCTATCAAGATCGCCCTTGCTCTGTCAGATCGGGGTTTGGTAGGCCAGTTCATGGGGCTCTCGCCTTCAACCAAAACCACGGACGACTGGATCCAACGAAACTGGCGTCCCCAGCTCAAGAATAGTGTGACCTGCTATCCAGTAGGGCGTGGATTCTTCATCTTTGAGTTTATTTCCAAAGAAGATCGAGATCTGATATTCAGAAATGGACCATATTTCATGGGCCCTCAAGGTTTGTACCTCAACAGATGGACCCCAGACTTCAATGCAGAAGTGGATGTGCCGAAGGAAGTACCAGTTTGGGTTAGGCTTCCCAATCTTCCAGTCCATTGCTGGAACACCCCAACCCTGGAAAAAATTGGGAACGCATTAGGAAAATTCATTGATAAAGCTGATAACAAAGGTCAATACTCGTGTGCCCGAATCTGTGTCGAGGTTGCCCTTGAAGCCGGCCTGCCGGAAGCCGTCAAGCTCAAAGTTGGAGACTGGTTATACTACCAAAAGCTCGACTATGAACAGCTGCCATTCAAATGCCGTCAATGTCATGAACACGGTCACTTTCAAAGAAACTGCCCGAAAAATCAGAACTCAGAAGAAGGAGAAGGATGGCAAAAAGCCAAGAGAGGCAAAACAAATGGCAAAAATCCGGAAAAGAGGACCAATCTGGACATGCAAAACCTGCATGCAAACACTACAAAACCCTCCATAGAAGGCGCAAAAGAAGACCCCAGCTCGACCCCCAATGAGCACCAGGATCCAAATCTGAATGAGAAAAATCAAGCCAAAAGGAGCGATGAGCCCCAATCATCTAAGCACACCAATAGAAAAGAGGCTAGAACCCAAATCGATGATCAGTTGGAGCCCGGGGAAATAAACCAACCCCTGGAGGGGGCCGCTCTTCCAGGTTCCCCTAAAGATGCAAATGAAGATATTCTGATGCTTGACTCAAACCCAGAAGAAGAATCGGATGAAGGAGCCTCCTCAAGTGGTCTGTACTCTAATCCGCCCAAAGTTCCAAGAGGCAGGAAATCCAAGAAGAAACAGAGAGAAGAAGCAACCCATCTAGCAGTCTTAGAAGGCTCTCAAAAAACTCTAAAAGGCCTCATGAATACGCGATCGAAAAAAGGTGCAAATCAGGCCTCAAAAGAGGCCACCCCCTCCCTCCTTTATTGTTAATGAAATACATCTCTTGGAATTGCAGAGGTCTAGGCTCGAGATTGAAGGAAGATGCCCTGAGAGATCTAATCCGAATTCATAAGCCGGAAA
>LPNX010751910.1:0-89128 GCA_001517045.1 Pseudotsuga menziesii | reverse complement strand
CGATTTTTGGAGGTATTTTCCAATATTTTTTTAAAATAGGGGTATTGTTTCATATGCCACGAACGAACGTGCTATGGCATAGTTTCACTAAGTGAAGACCCCGTGGTAGATACACCCTAGATTTTTCCTACAACTACAGACTAGGATGCTACAACACCCCTATGGTTTTCTATCTACTACAACAAATAAGGATGCTATGACACCCTGTTCTCCAGCTACAACTGGAAGGAGGCTTTGACCCCCTGCAGACCTATGGCCTTCCCTAACACCACACCACCACCCTATACTAATTTTCTCAACCTTTTAGAATAGTTGAAAAACTATTCACTTTGGACTCTATCAAGTTTTCTAACAGAGACCCTTTATTCTTTACACATTCATTCAATAAATACCTTTTACTTATTACCTACCAACACATCTTTCCATAGTTGGGTCTTTTATTTTGGATCGTTCCTATTTACTTATAGACATACCTCTTCATCATCTACCCATTAAACCGTTGCATCATTTCATCGTTAAGTTTCAACAAATGCACCATTTTGTTCTTCTCACTGTTAGCTGGAATATTTCACCTTCTGTGGACAGTAAAGTGTTCCACTGGTCTGAATGGTTCAGATCCAGAACAAATGAACGACAAAGGTTGAAGACCCTCCCTGGACACCGTAGATACCTGGAATGTGAGGCTTCGATAGTAACCCTGTGTACGTGCAATCAAATTAAACACACAAACACATCAAAGCTGCCAGAATATAATCTACTGATCCATGTTAGTGACTGAGGAATCTAACAACATACATGTGAAATCAAACGAAAACAATAATGTCGGATGGAAATCATATCTGCATTAAGATAAAATGGAGAAGTTTACAACTAGTTAAGCCTTAGTGTTGACATACATCTCCATGAAACCAAACACTCTCATCCCCATAAGCTCCAAATTTTTCTCTCTATGCTCTCCAATGGCTTGGGCCAAGTAATCAATCCAATAGCATAACAATACCTTAAGAGTTCCCTCCTCAACCATGGACGTGAGCTTGTATTTATAAGGCTCAATGGATAGGGATGGTTGAGAGATTTGTGGATGAGGTGGCCTCTAAGATCCTAGGATGAGGAATCTCAAGATCAACTCACAATGATAGGGATAAGGGAGGACACGAGGCTCATGATCTAGAAGCCTCGAGAATCTTCTCTTTTTCCCATTTTACCCAGGGTACCGATTTTATCCTTCAATAACAGAGCAGTTCAGGTAAGAAATGATTATGGACTAGAGGTCATAAGTGGTGGCACCGCTTGTGGATAACAAGGGATAGGCGGTGCGAGCAAGGTACAGCTCTTGGACAAAGGGGAAGGCGTAGTGCTGAGCATATTTTTGAAAGATTGACAAAATGGTATGAGTTTCCACTCCAAGTGTTGGGATTCATGGCAAGTAGGTATGTTAAGAGCCTTATCACATGATGGTGACAGGATTTTGGTATAACAGGATGCCCCCCAAATCATGAGTCTTAGAGGGATACGATAAACAAGAGCTTTGAGAGAACAAGTCTTCGCTACGAGGTGAAAATGTCAGCTCAATCGGAGTATGTTATCAAGTAGGCATCTGTAGTACATCAATATTTTGACTCATAAACACAAGTAACCAACTCATGGCTGCAGACCAATACAAGGCAGATCCATGAGAGGAATCAACAAGCATGGCTATTAGAATACAGCGTAGATCCATGTGATAGAGGACTCAAACTTGGACATAGCTACCAGACATATAATGTAGATCTATGTCATACAGACGCAAATTTGAGCATAGCCACGACCATACAAATGTGGATCCATGCTAGATATACAAAATTCCATCACAACATGGGGAAAATCAATGAGCGCTTTAAACAAATACCCAGGGTCTTCGTCTCGTCTTCCACAAAGTACGATTCTATCCATGTGATTACAATTATATGAAGTCGAACATGGTAGAAACCACTTGATTACCGGCCAATGATGTGAACCGTTAACAAGTGCGAGGGAGATCACCATTGATGTCAATGATTCCCAAGGTACCCTAGTACAATCTACTAAGTGCGAATAGATGTCATAATGTCGAACACTAGTCGATTCTATCGATAAAAGGTCAATGATGTGAACCTATGTTGAGAGCGAGAGAATCTTTCATTAAGGCATACAAATATCAAGGTACTAAATATTGTTTCTAAGACTATTTCCTGGATGATGAGCTGATGTTGATGGGAAAATGTCTCGTCAAAGGAGGGCCATGATGAGTCCCACATCGATGACATGAAACTCGGAACATAGTTCTGGAATGATGTGAATGTAGTAACCATAAGACTAACTCAAAAATACTGACACAAAGACTGTGTGGACTGCAAAGGTAAAACTTCTTCAAATCCCCTTTGAACATCGGGTGGCACGACAAAAAGACTTGGCAGCATGACTGAACGGGACAAACACACAATGCGACAGTGGACAATGTATTCTTTTGAAAGAATCAAAGGAGTGACATGACTCATGAAAGTGGATTGTCGCGGAGATCAGCTGAATACCCAATTGACTGACATGATGTGCAAACAAGTGCCATTTTCAAAGGTAACGAC
This sequence comes from Pseudotsuga menziesii, assembly GCA_001517045.1. Classification (NCBI taxonomy): domain Eukaryota; kingdom Viridiplantae; phylum Streptophyta; class Pinopsida; order Pinales; family Pinaceae; genus Pseudotsuga; species Pseudotsuga menziesii. The sequence continues at coordinate 86,528 of LPNX010751910.1, read as the reverse complement.
AAACAACTGCCATTATTTGCAAAATGATTCCCTTCCCATTTCCCCCATCATGGTTGATGAGTGCCTCTTTTCGGTTTTACGAGTTCAAAGAAGGTAACAAACACTCGATATAGCTTGTCGGAAGACAAGTCCAGACTCACATGTTCTACGAACCTGAGAGAGGAGGGGTTCGTTCCCAAAACGGGTCTCTCAATGTTTAATTTAATGAGTCCACTGAAAGAAAACTCAGTATCGTTCATGTTTAGAGAGTCTGAACGATTACGGAAGAAGATTCCAGAGGAGTCCTTTTTCGTATGATTTAGTCTCTAAGGCCCAAAAAAGTGTAAAATCATACCTTAGAGAACTCTTCCAGTCATGATTGGCTGGAGTGTTCCTTTTTTGTAAATAGTCCTATCCGAACCGAAAAAGAGATAACCTACCGTCGGACGGATGACTCTTCAAATACTTTAACGAGCATGAAGAAGACAAGATCGCTTGACAATCTTTTCGTATTTAGGGAGCCTGAAAAGAGTTTAAAGAGAAATCCATGAGGTTTCTTTACACAGTGTCACTTTTTACTATCCTAGAAAGAATCGAAAATGGACTCAACGATCTTTTCGTGTTTAAGGAGCCTGAAAAGGAGGTGAAAAGAAGACTCCATGACGCTTCTTTACACAATGTCAACTTTTTACGAGCCTGGAAAGAAATTGAAATGGACTCAGACCTTTGATACTGGGTTTAAAGAGCATGACCAAAGTGTCGTAATAAATGCTCATCGACCTTTTCCGTTTTATGAAAGTGCGAAAAATCCATAAACAAACTTCCAAAGCTTCTTACTATAGTTCTCTTATCCTACAATTGACTTAGAAACAAGTGTTAAATGCATTTATAACTAGCATTAAGGGATTAAGACAGATAAACTTTGACTAAAATATGATTTTATATAAAAAATATAGTATGTCAAACCCAAAAATTCCTATATAAATCATGTAAATAGTAAAAAATCAAATCATTTCACTATTTACCCATAGCGAAGAGCATTTGAAGCACTTTCTTAGCCATATCTTCAGCAGCTGATACCGGGAGTTCCCACCGTCTGTTTTGAGCACCGTCAATTGTAGGTAACAGCTAACACCCTATTCTTTCATTTCATAGTGTTTATTTTGAGTTTTGATGGGGTTTTGGGCTTATATGGCAAGCCCTAAAGCCTTAAAAGCAGGCATCGCGCCTACCCCTTGCGGGATACGCGGTACCTCCCGAGAACCGCGCCTATAACATAGTTTATAGGTGATGCCACCGCCTGTCTCCAACGGTGCACAGGCGGTGCCGGCCATGGATATTTTAAACTAATAGCATGAGCAATATAAAGTCATCCTTTTGATTTTTAATGATTAGGGATGATTCTAATGCATGCTATGATTGTTTTTTACAGGTCCTGGTTGCTCAAAACATGGTGATATGGAAATAAAGAACACATGACAATGATGATGCTTTTACTGAGAGAAATGTGGGTTGTATTGCCGCATTACGGCACTGTGGGCTCCTGAAGTTCTTTTGGACCCCAAGCATGGTGTCACATGAGCAGTTACTGGAACACATACTGTGGATGTGGAATCCAGAGCAGCAGTACTTTGAGGTGGGGGCCCATATTCTTACAGTGGAAGTAGAGGCTATCTACTTCTTGACTGGTCTCTCAAGACGAGGTGCCCCCATCTCACTGACAGGTTCCCGTGGAGGGGATGTTACCACTCAAGAGCTTATAGATCGTCACTGTGTTCCAGGTACGAGGAAATCGAGGAAGAAGATCCCCATCAGAGCAGTGACAGATGGGCCCCTACGGACCATCCTATTTACTATGTAGAGGGTGGTCGGGAGTCAGGGTGTGCACCAGGATTCTAGGGCACACATGTTGTATGCCATAGAGGCCATGGAACCCACGGTATTCAACTGGGCAGAAGCCATGCTTCCAATATTCAAAGATCAACTGACTAAGTGTCAGCAGGGAGAGCTAAAGTAGTTTGGCTTTGGCTCCATTTTAGCATGCTTCTTCTTCGAGCAAGTTCCACAAATGAGACCTCACGTGGTCTTCCGGAGTCTGAGAGCGCGGGACCCCCGTATGCTGAGGTGGGTCCAGGTCATGGCTCGTACAGGAGTAGGTAGGGGAAGAGTGAATTTCGGTGACCTATTCTTTAGATGGCTCTGAGATCATATCCTCATGGTTGAGGATTATGCTTATGCAGGTACGGAATTCACCGGAGATCCTGACCTACCACTCCCACTTGGCGGACAGTGGGGCGACATTGGTAAGAAGCAAGAAACCCTAAAATGGATGAAATTTTTTAATGTTTTATATTTTTAATGTTAAGTGATGAGACCTGTATATTCTCATGCAGATGTTGGAGCAGCGCGACCTGGAGGAGCTTCTCCATTGGATAGGCGAGTTGGAGCCCGCTTTGTACCACAAGGTGATGATATCACCAGGGAGCTAGAGGAAAACCTGGAGAGGTTGACCTTGGATATCCCATATGCTACCATTGATGACCTCCCGATGAGATATCAGAGATCCACAGCGGGAGTACTGGGTCGATTCAGTAGGCTTCTACGTAGAGTAGCTCGAGCAGTGATGTGCTATCACGAGCACCACCAGTGTATGAGATATGTACTGAAAGCTGACAGCTTCAGGATTTTGTATGATGGTTTTTCCTGAAAGCCTACATGCTTCAGATGAGGTCTTGGGACCTATGTTTTGTAAACTTTTCGCATATATATATACAGACTTTTACCTGGTGTTTATATGACTCAAATGGGAAATGTATTTTATATGAGTTTTATGTGTCTTTAAATGTTTATTTACAATATACCATGTTTGATTTCAATGCCATGAATGAGAAATATGCCAATCTAGGACGTAATTAGCTAATGAGTCAGCAACTACATTATGTTCCCTAGGGATATGCCTATAAGTGATGGTTTCAAATGATCTTTCTAGCAAACGTACTCTCCGGAAGAGGCGGAGGAGCACACTATTTCTAATGGTGTAAACATGGTTTAAATGGAAAACCACGAGTTGTGATTCCATCAAGACTACTAGATCACAAACATCCTGGGAGGCAACTTCAGTCAGAAGACCGATGACTGCTTCATACTCAGCGATGTTATTAGTAGCGGGACCTATACAAACCGCTCCTGAACTGACCAAATCCTCAGCTGGGGAATAGAGGACCCAAGCAGCCGAGGCGAGATTCAAGGTGTCGCGGCAAGCACCATGAGCGAAGCCATAGAAAGCCATCTGCATGACCAAAACATGGTATAAATAGATGTGGAAACTAAACTCAAAACCATCTTGAAAATACTAAAAGCACACTGAAAGTCAAGCAATATACATATATACAAGATACTATCCAAGAAATACCTAGGCATAGTACCTTTTTAGGTACAACCCATTACGAGGCTGCCCCAAAGGGATTCCATCATAATCAACGAGCTCGTAAGCTCCTTTCTCTAAAACCTTAGAAACGATGAAAGTTCCGTACCACATGGACTCGAACTTACCCTTCCCTAGTTTGTCATATCTTTGATCATAAGTCAATACTAGGTCACCCTCATTAAAGACACGAGGTTGGACGGATTTATCATACTACGCCTTGACATGTTTATTATGTGCCTCATTAGCCAAGGCAGCATCTCTCCGAGTCTCGTCAAGGTTATTCAAGTACAAAAATCTTTCTTCCTCTGCGGAAGTGTCTGGGAGAAGTTCGACGGCAAGTTGTAAAGATGGAATCTGACATTGAATCGGTAAGACAGCTTTGAGTCCATAGACAAGTTGGAATGGCGTGAAACCAGTGGTTGTTTTCACATAATTTTGATAAGCCCAAAGAGCAGAGAAAATAACGTGGTGCCAGTTGGATTTATGATCTCCAACCATTCAACGAAGCATAGTTTTCAAAACTTTGTTAATGGGCTCTACCTGACCATTAGCTTGTGGATAATATGGCGTAGAGTTTTCATGGCGAAAACCTATCTTGGTACTTAGTTCCTCCATCATTTGATTACGGAAATGGGATCCGTGATCAATAACGATGGACTGCACGACTCCAAATCTAGCTATGATATGATTGAACAAGAAGAGAGCGGTAGTCTTACCATCTTCTGTGTATGTAGGCATGGCCTCAACCCATTTTGTGAAATAATCAATGGCTACAATGATGTAACCATGCCTCATGGCTGAGGTAGGCTTATAATGCATGAAGTCAATCCCCCATTTGGTGAATGGGCCAACGGCAATGACGGGGTGTAGCGGAGCAGGATGGGTGAGATTTTTAGGATAAAAGTGTTGACAAGGTGGGAATTTCTTAACAGCCTCATGACAGTCTTTGAAGATAGAAGGCCAGAAATAACCAACGTGAAGGATTTTCTGGGCTATAGCCATCCCAGATAAATGACCGCCACATGCTCCCGAGTGGCAATCATTCAACACATGTTCAGCCTCCTCATGAGTGAGGCATCAACGGAGAATTGAGTCAATCCCACGTCTATACAAGGTATCATTTAGGATGAGATAGTATTTCACATGGTGACAGATACGGTGGTGATCATCACATGATAAATGCGGCTGAAATCATTGTGTTTGGAGATAAATAAGCAAATCTCCATACCAAGGATCGGTAGTGCTAATCAGGAATAGGAATTCATCCGAAAATGAATCACTGGGCTAAGATTCCGTCGAAGCATAGGGAAGATCACACATAAGCTTGGCAAAGACCAAGGATTTCTTTGATGTGGCTTTGGCAAATTCCAGATCAAACTCCTGAAGTATGACTATCCAACGGGAGTACTTTCCCCTGAGCACCTGATGAGTCAAGATGTAATACATCAGGTTCCAGTCTGCCAATACAGTGATAGTGCGGAGCAGAATGTAGTGACGAAACTTTTGTACAGCAATGACCGTGGCCAATGCTAACTTTTCCACATGTGAATAGCGAGTTTCAAAATCCATGAGATTCTTACTGGCATAATAAATCATGTGCTCCTGACTGTCGAAATTTTCCTGCACTAAAGCCATAGCGATGGTAGTAGTCGAGGCAGCAATATACAAGAGAAATTCCTTTGAATAATCTAGGGGGTGTATCATTGGTGAATGAGTCAGAATGTGCTTAATATTATCAAAGGCGTGTTGGGCCTGGTCATCCCAGAAGAATGGAGTGTTCTTCTTGAGGAGACGCATATAACCGTGCGTTTTCTCTGCAAAATTGCACACGAAACGGCGAAGAAAGTTTGCCTTCCCTTGCAAACTTTGCAGTTCCAGGAGGTTAGTTGGGGCTGGTAAATCTAAAATGGCAGAAATTTTCAAAGGATCAATCCGGATGCCATCTTTTGATACCACAAAACCTAGCAGTCGTCCTATCTCAACGCAAAAAACACATTTATTCGGATTGAGTCATATATTATAATGACAGCATCTCAGGATATCTCTCTAAGATGACCAGGGTGGTCCTCCCATCGCTGTGAATGAGAAGGGAGGTCGTCAAGGTGCGGTTCAACAATATGTTTAATACCGTGAAATGCATAGGACATTTCGTGTTGGAACGTGGCTCCAGCATTTTTCAAGCCAAAAGGTAACTTCTTATATGCAAAGGTTCCCCATGGGAAAATGAATGTTGTCTTATGTTGATCGGAGGGTAATATCTCAATCTGATTATAGCCATAGAAGCCATCCATAAATGAAAAGATGACACTTTTAGCACAGTTGTTGATAATCTGATCAATGTGCGGAGTAGGAAAGTTGTCCTTAGGACAAGCTTTATTCAAATCCCTAAATTCGATACAGAATCTAATGGTGCCTTGCTTTTTATTGACAGGGAAAATGTTCGATACCCATTTCATCAGGGGTATAGGATAAATAAACCTAGCTTTGAGAAGTTTCTCAATTTCAGCTTTAATAGATGCGGCCTTCCGAGGATGGACTTGCCTTAGTTTTTTCCTGATAGGTTTAGCCGTGGGATAGGTTTTAATTTCGTGGACCACAATGGATGGGTCAATCCCCGGTATCTCTTCATAGGACCAGGCAAAAATATCACGAAATTCTTTGAAAAGTGCCCTGTATGCTTCAGATTCATCTGCCGAGCAGTTCTGCTCAACATGAACATGCTCGATAGTATCAGGCTTGGTTGATATGTCAATCGGATTTGTTTGAGTAATGTTGCAAAGGTTTCCTTTAGAATCTGTATCTTGCAACAATATGGGACTTTGGGGTACGTTGACAATATCAATAGGAAACAAGGATGCAAAATCATGGCTAACCAAATTGGTGTTGGGGAGGAACATGGATCTATGATGGTGATCCTCCCAAATGGACTCATCCATATTCATGATCTCCATAATGGACTCATTGGAAGGGAAAGTCTCAGAGATATAATCTAGAACCAAAAGAGAAGGCTCTAACCAGTATGGTAAATGGTAAGGATCCGAAGCCACTAGATTAAGGTCATCCATGTGATCATCGAAAAAGGTTTGAATGGTGTCATACAGTGCTTTGTGTGAACTCAACGAGGTGGAATCAACAACTTGTTTACCCTTAGGCTCATAATAAAATGAGGTGATCATATGGGCTGTCGCGGTATCCGTGATAGGAGGAGTGGAAGGAAAAATCCCCATAAGGGATGAATCCTTCAACATGCCTACCCCAATCAACTGGTAAGGAGGAGGGGACTGGCCTAACATGGGGATGTTATTATCCGTGGAGGTAGTAACATCTGGCGTACAGAAATCAAGCTATTCAATAGTAATAATTCTCCCTAGATGAAAAAATTGGACTATTTGGAATACTGTTGTGGCGACAGCAGTCATGGCATAGAACCAATCTCTTCCTAGAAGGAGGTTGTAATCTAAAGGGGCATCTACCACTTCTACTTGAATGGAAACGGTTTTTCCCCCCAGCTCGACCGCTAGGGCTGATATGAGACCATGGGGTTGGAAACCCCGTTCGTCAAAGGCTTTAAGGGTCGTAGGTGATGTTACAAGCTCGAGAGAGCCAAGAGCCTTCCAACAAGACAGAGAGAAAACCAAGGTTGAATCTCCTTCATCTAGTATTGTTCGAAAAACTTTCTTTCCAACTACTTTCGTAATGATCTGAAAAGCAAGTTTATGCAGTAACCTAGGCTTGTAGTTCTCAACATTGAAATGAATCAAGTTAGTATTATCTGGGTCTAAAGATCCTAATTCTGTTAGCAAGTTTTTGCGCTATGTAGGGAAACTTTGGAGTACTTCTAAGGCAGACATTGCACAAGGTGCTTGAGCGAGATCTTCAACTACATTATAAAATTGAGCAGCTTGGGCATTAGGGTTAAATACTGCCTTCCGAAGAGTACTCTTAGGTGGATGCAAAATCATGTCGAGAGTAGGCTTCTCGATAGATAAGGGGACAGTAGACGAGGATTCCGGAGAACTAGTAGAGGGAGCTTTCCCTGAAGAAGAATGATCTTCTTTCTTATCTATGGGTTTGTCATAATTCTGACTTCGAGTTTGCAGATTGATGGTATCTGAGGACATCATACGAATCTCCTCTGACGAACTAGAGTTACCCTGATTAGACATGTGGTCTATCAGTTGTTGTTGGGAGGGAAAAGGATCCGTAAGTACTATGGGTGCGGAATTGGACTTCAGAAACTGGGATATTTCGTCCCGACGAGGACACTCCTTTGAAAAATGGTCACCTTTGCATAGAAAACAGGGATATTTTGCCTTTCTTTTCCCTTTATCGTTATCATTGTTGGTTGGTATTTGAGTCTCCTGTTGGTTTCTAGGTTTTTTATTTATATTTTTACCTTTATTTTTATTATTACCCGAGGTTTGAGTGCTTTTAATAGAGTTGACCTCTGCGAAAACCTTAGGAATCGAAGGAGTAGGGGTGGCAGTTTGAGGTTGCTTGGCAAGTTTCGCTGCTGACGGGGACTGGATTGAACCAACAATCCCATCAACAGGTACTTCTGCTGGTGGCTTGGCGAGATCGGTGCTTGGGCGAGGAGCTTGAGGAATCAAGTCATAAAGAGTTCCAAACTGGGAATAGACCAAGTCTAGATACTAGGCTCGACTAATAGCCTACTCTTCAGTAACGAAACCGCCCATAGCCACATCTCGGACGATAGGAGGCAACAAGGATTTGGTAAACCAATCAGCTAATAACTGATCCAGAATAGGGGCCTTAATAAGCCTTCTCCACCTTCTCCACTCATGAATATAATCGGATATGTGAGTGGAGGTGTTCTGTCGTAGAGAAGTTAAAAGGTTAGTGCCTGTTTCATAACGAATAGGAAGCTAAAAGTGTGTAAGAAACACGGTTTCCAATGAGACAAAATCCACAAACGAATGTTGTGGTAGTTCAATGTACCACTTCGCGGCTGTACCGGTCAAAGTTCGTTGAAAGAGTCATAACCGAACGGATTCATCCATGAGGGAGTTTGAAGAACACCACAAATGGAATGTCATAACATGGTTCTTTAGATCATCTCTCGAATTTCGGGATATCCGATGGTAACTTTACCGGAATGGGAGGCCATGAGGGATTGTGTCGAATGGGGTCATTAATCAACTTGAACAAGTCAGGTAAGTCCAAATTTGCTAGGAAAGGTAACTGCCGGTTGGGTAGCACATACTGGTAATATTGATATGGCATATAATTACCAGTAGGACCATAAGTGGACTGAAAATAGGTTGTTGTGATGAAGAACTACTGGAAAATCTACCTACAGGGGGTTGATTTTCAGGATCAGGACTGCTAGGACCACTAGGGCCTCTAGGAGGAGGACCACCAGGGCCACCAGGACCACTAGGACTACCGAGACCACTAGGACCACTAGGACCCCCAGGACCACCAGGAGGCGGACCACCAGACCCTCCAAAGCCACCAGGACGTAAACCTCTAGAGCCTCCGGAACCACTAGGCAGAGGGCCACCAGACCCTCCATAGCCATAAGGAGGAAAGCCACTAGGCCCCCCAGGACCACCAGGACCACTAGGACCATAAGGAGTAAATTTTCCAGATCCTCCGGGACCATTAGGCCCCCCAGGGGGAGGACCTCCATAAGGCGGTCCTCCGGTACCTCCCGCGGTATGTATAGGTATCCCCCCCATAGCTGGCATGTAAGACCAGTTGGGTTTCCCCCATGGCATAAAAGTGTTACTAGAGTATGGAATTCCAGCATAAGGCATCCCTGTAGGATTGGGTGGATTATTAATATTACCTACAAGTATGTGATAACCATAACCTCCAGAAGATTGAATGGTTACAGGTTGTGCCCCCAAGGGATGACCTGAAATAGGTGGGGGATTAACCACATTAGTATGGGTGGAAGGGACATAAACTGTAAATGGTTCTATATTAGAGGTCTTTCCTTGACAAGGTACAATTTCAGTGTCAGATAACGTAGGTCGTGTCGGAGGTTTCCCCCCGGCACTAGAAGGTACAGACAAAATGGGAATTGAAGGTTGAGCCCCAGGTGAAGAAGACCTGGGAAGATTAGGAACAGACATAATATGGGAGGTGGTATTTTGACCTGGGTTGTGGGGTGTTATTGGACGATCTATAATCGGTTCAATGGGTCTCATAGAATCGACCAGTGAACGATATCCCACAGGAACAGATGTGGAACGTGATGGTGTCGAGCCTAATAGGTCATCTATTTGCTTGTCAATCTCCTATGCGCAGAGAATGGCAGCATGGTATTTCCTATGTTCTTCTTCATATTCAGAAGAGTTTAAACAAGTGCCAAATAAGGCAATGGCCTGTCCTACAAGGGTATCCCAAAATGGAGCATTGGGACCAAAATCCGGACGGGTAGTATCATCAACATGACCTTTCATGGGAGAATGGAACGAGGTATTTCCCTGAGAAGGCAGTTGGACCAAGGGAGGTGAGTGTGAAGAATATGGTCCTCCACTTTCTGTAACCACATTATATCCCACTGGGGAGGTGGTAGCAATTCCTTGGTCGATAGCTTCCATTGGATTTTCTCTTGAACCAAGAAAAAAATCGAGTGGCAAGCCCCGTACTCTTCTAGACTGTCTTAACTAAGCCAATTTTTATAGTTCCTATCTAACATAGGGTCTAAAAATCTAGAAAACACACCAAAAAATTTCCCTACACAAGCTATAGGTCAAAACAAGCACACTTAAAATGATAGGAGGAGTTCAAAAAGTCAGGTCTCTCACCAGGATTGTCAAGAAGGTGCCACTCGCGATATACCTCGAGGGTACGTGCATAGTAATCTCCCCAAATGTTGTTTTCGGTGTATGGCTCCAAGAAAGACAGCCAAAGGGCTTTTCTCAGATGGATAGGGTATCCTAGTGGGGTCTCCCGATATACTCAAGGTACGTGGGAGCTCGAATTGGTAGTAGTGTTGTCTAATGCATAACCATACACAAGGGGCCTTCCGATATACAATCGAGTACATGAAGTACCTTTCTATATACCTCAAGGGTATGTGAAAGGTCGTTCGATATACCGACGGTACGTGGAAGAACCGTGTGAGTCCCAGAATGTAATGCGGACAAATAACGACAGCTCCTATGCTTAACAACGCCCAAACACGTCTCTAACCTATCACTCCAATTGCTACGTAAATTTTAACCTATAACTACCGTTGATTTTAAAGTGGACGGTTAGGTGAATGCATGATGTTTTGACAGAAAAGTAAAACCATGCAGTATGCTTATGCAAAAATATTTCACTTTACCTTTCAGTATGCCTACTTATGGGAGGCAAAGAGAATATTTTCTTTCGTTTCAAAACCAAAAATACTTCCAATCAACAGTCTTCAACACAAAATCAAAGACAAGCAACACTTTCCAAACTGATTTCTCTTTTCTGAAAGCAATAAAAAGGGGGAGAATCTCTTTTCCTAAAAGAAAAACAAGAAGCACACTACATGCAAATGCACTCTGTTTTTTCAATTTTCTCTTAAAACATAGGCAATTCTAACTTAAAACTACCATATTTTTTATTTTTATTGAGATAGTTATAAATGCATAAGAGACGAAAGAACATGAAGAGCCTGAAAGCTTGTGAATCCAATCAAAAATCCAATGTCCAACGCTCAATGATGATAACCTAGTCTTAGTCAAAAAAATTCTTTTTTAAAGGAAGGAAAAAGAAGTTCTTTATGCAAACAAGAAATGAAACTATGATGGTAATTAAATGTTCTTCTTTTAGTCTATTCAACAGAAATGAAAAGAGATCTTACTAACACCCTAAGCTTTTCAAAAAACAAGAAATCCTTTCGCAAACACAACCAACAAGCACAGAAGCAAATGAACAATAAAAAAACCTAATCTAGTTTTTGAATTTCCCAATCAAACCAATCTTAAACCATCAAATTTCAAGCCACAAGCATTAGATTCTATCACACAAGCCTGACAGTGCAGGACTGAAAGCAAAACAACTCAAATTTTTACAAAAAAAAATGAGGAAAATAAGGTCTTGGAATGATGGCTACCTGGCACCACGCTTCTCTGGTGTTGACAGAGCGATTCTATCTCAGCACCGCTTCTCACCAATAGGATACAGGCGGTGGCATCGCGTACTGCTCACTCTGTTCAGGCGGTGGCACCGCTTCTCGTCCACTGCATAGGCGTGATTCCTTGTAAAAATCCAAAACACAAAGAGAACGATAGATCAAGTCAGAAAAAGATCGGATCAGGGTAAAGGCTGATAGATTGAGTATAGAAATAGAGCAAAAAAGGTTGAAATGATTCAGATCTAAACAGATATGGAATTTTCAAACCCAAATTAACTAAGTCAGATAGCAGATCTGACTGAAGAGATTTGGAGAAGGAGCCTGGATTCGGACAAGAGTTGAAAAAATGAGGAAGATCAGAAAAACTGATACATATATCTATTCCCCAGCAGAGTCACCAAATTTTTTGGTTGGAATTTTTCACCTTCTGTGGATAGTAAAGTGTTCCACTGGTCTGAATGGTTCAGATCCAGAACAAATGAACGACAAAGGTTGAAGACCCTCCCTGGATGCCGTAGATGCCTGGAATGTGATGCTTCGATAGTAACCCTGCGTACCTACAATCAGATTAAACATGCAAACACATCAAAGCTACTAGAATATAATCTACGGATCCATGTTAGTGATTAAGGAATCTAACAACATTCATGTGAAATCAAACAACAACATTAATGTGGGACGAAAATCAGCTTTGCAATTAAGATAAAATGGAGAAGTTTACAACCAGTTAATCCTTAGTGTTGACATCATCTCCATGAAACCAAACACTCTCATCCCCATACACTCCCACTTTTCCTCTCTATGCTCTCCAATGGCTTGGGCCAAGCAATCAATCCAATAGCATAACAATACCTTAAGAGTTCCCTCCTCAACTAACCCACAATGATAGGGACAAGGGAGGACACGAGACTCATGATCTAGAAGCCTCGAGAATCTTCTCTTTTTCCCATTTTACCCAGGGTACCGCTTTTCTCCTTCAATGACAAAGTGGTTTAGGTAAGAAACGCTTATGGACTAGACTCTCATAAGTGATGGCACCGCTTGTGGATAACAAGGGATAGGCAGTGCGAGCAACGTACCACTCTTGGACAAAGGGGAAGGTGCAGTGCTGAGCATTTTTGTGAAATGAGTTTCCACTCCAAGTGCTAGGATTCAGGGCAAGTAGGTATGTTAATAGTCTTATCACATGATGGTGATAGGATTTTGGTATAACACTCACAGCTCATAATTCATTTTCGCAGCCCTGTTTATCATTTTCTGGTGCTTCCATAATATTCTTCTCTAGATACAATCCGGACCGTTGATCTTATGTTCGAATCTCTCCAAACCGTTGGTCTACTCTTCATATTTCCTCTTGAAATCGTATTTCTACACCAAGTTTATGTTTCAACGATTCCCCACTGTTGATCTTCATCGAAATTCTCCATGAGCGTCGATCTAATTCAGATTTGTGGGATGCGGGATGCAGGATGTAACATTTCCCAAACTCATATCTCAACTTTCTGCAACCTTCTTTCCACAACAACAATTCTGGATCGTTGATCTTTTGCGGGTGTTTTCCTAACCATCTATTATCAAATTTGTGGGATGTGGATTGCGGGTTCATAGAATATTTAGACACAATTCCCTTTTCTCATTTTTCTTTCGTACAGTTGATCTCTTTTAGTGGAACTAATCTCAATTGTTCGATATTGATCTTTTTGCAGAACTTTGGATTTTTCACCTATCTTTTGCATAACTGATCCCCAGCCGTTGGATCTAAGGCGGGACTAACCTCTGCCATCCAATTTCAGAACTTCAACCTCCTGCCTATATTTTTGCGGAACTGATTTTCAGTCGTTGGATCTCATGCAGGATGCTTCTTAACCATCAATTTCAAATCGAATTCAGAACTTACCATGACTTTGCGGATCTGCATGATTTCTTTGCGAAAATCCTCTGTGACAATTCATTCAACAACAACATTGGATGATCAACCTTTAGTCATTCAACTTGCTATAGGGTTATTCATGTGTCATTTACCTTGCAACCTGCAATCTATAACAAGGTTGTTCCTTTGTTATTATGGATACCTGCAACCTTCATTCTGCCACCATATCCACTAGTTATTCCTTTGTCATTCGTGAACACCTTTGAAATCAATGACAACTATGTACTCATAAGGTGGTTGAAATGCTGGATAATGTGGGGAGGAGGAAAAATGGAAATACTACAAAGGGCGGACGATGGACTTCAAGAATCAGGAGTGGGCCACCCACTCTACCCAGCTGGTGACTGAGGAAACCCTCATCCCACAAGAGGATGGTGCTGACACATCGAGATTTAATGAGACCCACAATAGGCCACGTGTCGAGGGGTCTTTCCATTAATATTATGGATGAACCACTGCAGACAGAAGGGGTTGGTACAATTCATGTTAACCCTCACAATTATAAACCACTCAAGAACAAGGGGAACGATCATGAATAAGGGATGTGATTGGATCCTCGTACAGAAGACGGCCTCTGAAGATCTGTGTGAATCTCTAGAAATGATGGAAGCAACTATCTGGAGAAGTACTTAGAGCGGTGGTGATATAATGGTAACACTTATGGTAGGAGAGAAGGAAATTGTTATAAGAAAGGAGGAAAGGTGCATTTTATTTGCATTTGGGTTGTGTCTATTTCTTGCTTTGAGAAAAAAGCAGAGTTTTGATAATGGTAAGGGTAGAGAGGGTAGTCATTGTGTTTTGAGGAAGATAGTCATGGATACTTGGAGAGAAAACCCACTTAATGTTGGTAATATGGAATATGGTTTTCATTGATATCAAAAGGGTTTCGGTGATGACAAAGGAATAACCAAGTACATGATGGCTAAGTGAGCTCAATGAAAGTCAAAAGAAAGTCAAAGGTAGTCATGACATGGCATGAATGATGATATGGAGGATATAATGTTGATGTGGCTTGAAGCTTGAGCCATTGTTTATTATGACATCACTATGGAGAAATATGGCAAAATGATGAAAATCAAGAAACTAAGTATGGAATAATTAGTCACAATTGGTCCTAGCAACCTTAAGAGAATGCCCGCCAAAATTGATGGTTTAAGCAGAATGCCCGCACCATGGTACCATCCTATAACTATTTGGTTTGGATACCCATTCATGGTTTCAGTTAGCCTTAAAACATTTTTTAGGAGAATGATATAGGTCTACCAAAACAGGGTTTCGGACTGTTTTGCACTGTTTTTGTACTGGCAAAAACTGCATAAATTGTCTCAGGGAAATGCCTGCCATTTTCTCTAGGTTGATGATAAAAATAAAATGAAAGCATGGGGATGTTCCTTGTTGAAGTGGCTATCCAACCATGAAGTCATATTCTCCTTGTGGCTCTCACATGTGCTAAATAAAAATCTACTAAATCAGAAAGCTATCACCGAATGAATGAAGGAATGCTTGAAACCACCAAAGGTTGGCTGGGCTGTGCTAGTCACATGACAAAATGTATGGTGAATGATACCTTTCCTGTTGGAATTTCTATTTATATCTGTAATGATGGGTGTTTGATTGCCAAAATAAGGGGTTTTTATCCAACGAGGAAAAACACCCTTGTGCATATGAGTCCAGGGATAACTTTGCGACAAACTTGTGTATCAAGGTTATAAATATACATGCCATGAAAATCATTGGGTGTAGAATCGTATTGCACCGCAACAGCGGGTGATTTGTCAAGTATGAGCTGTAACAGCGGGTGATTTTTTGGTATGAGCCGCTATGACGGATGGTTGTTCAACTCCGAGCCACTATGGTGGATGGGTTTCAGGATATGAGAAGCTACAGCGGATAGTTGATCAAGTCCGAGCCGCTACGACAGATGGGTTTCAGCCTTTGCGCTGTGCAGATGGTTGATCAAGTCCGATCCGCTACAGCGGATGGGTTTCAGCCTTCAAGCCGACGAAGGGGCGAAAGGAAAAGGAATATAGAGCTGACGAAGTGGCGGAAGGAAAAGAAAGTTAGAGCCGACAAAGCGGCAGAAGGAAAAGAAAGATGGAGCCGACAAAGCGACGGAAGGAAAAGGAAGATAGAGCCGACGAAGCGACAGAAGCAAAAGGGATATAGAGCTGATGGAGTGGTGGGTGAGAAAGGAAGATGGAGCTGCTACGATAGATGTGTTTCAGATTTTGAGATGCTGCGACGGAAGCTTTCAGAGATCGTGTCGCAATGGCAGATGGGATCTTGATCTGGTCACCGGAAGAATCTTCACCGTCGGGCTCGATATTGATTCTGCCGAATCAAGATGTGAATGAGGATATGTACATTCATGGAGATAGAGATCATATGCAAAATGAAAACAAAAAATCCTATGGAGAATTAGAGTTATGGAGATGGAGACCATATGGAAACGGATGGTACGGACGAAGATTCTATGGAAATGGCAGCAACAATAATAAAAGTGGCAGTGAAAGATGAGAGGATGATGGTAGCAGATCAAATTCAAGTGGTAGTGGAACAAGTTCAAGTGGCAGTAGCGATGGTGGCTCAAGCGAAGATGAATCTGAAGAAGAAGAAGAAATGAATAAGAGGAAGTGATTCCCACATGAAGGAAGCCACAGGGTTTAAGAAGGAGCCCGCATGCATATGAAAAAGGTGAAGCCTGTGTGTTTGTGAAAGAAGATGTACAGAGCCTGCAATGAAGACAACCCATAGGTGTGAGAAAGAGAGAAGCTCGAAGACCAGAGGACAGAGTATGCTTGCTAATGAAAGATAAGAGACCTATAGGATTGTTTTTTGAAGTGTCTGCGGACCAGAGAGAGCTCAAGCACACAGATTCCTGAAAGAGATTAAGCCTACAGGCTTGAAAATGATCTATGAATCAATTAATTAACTAAGAATCTGTAAAGAGACAAAGATTCAATTAATTAATAAAGAAAAGAATTAAAACTGATATTTGAAGAGGTGTGAAGACAAGGATTAATCAAAGAGAGAAGTAATCTTTTGTGAAAGGATGTGTTTGATGAAAGCGTATGTTTGCTTAATGAAGAGGTGCGTCCGTAGGAAACATGAAGATACTTGTACAAAGAAGTATGAGTGAGAGATGCGTCGATGTCATTGAGATTGGTGTAGCCATAGCATAAGACAAAGACCAGAGGACCAAACAGAGAATGAAGGGAGAAAGAAATATAACATATTACAGAAACCATATTAGGGTGGCAGGGTGGTGCTAGGGCAGGTTACATGCCTGCAAGGGGGTCTTAGCCTCCTTCTAGTAGTGGCTGGAAAATCAGGGTATAGGTGTATCCTTGTCTGTAGGTGCAGGCAAAAACCAGGGTGTGGGTGCATCCTTCGATGGTGGCTGAGAAACTTGGGGATTGGTCTCTCCAGCAAGTGTTTGCTTGCAAATAACTCTTGTAAATACAATTTTGCAGTATAGAACGAGTTGGTGGTTTACCCTATTTGGCATCCACGTTAAAATTATGTTCTATGTATTCTTGTTGTTATGTGTTTTGTGTATCTTGATGATTCCATGTTTTGTTTAAAGTTTTAAATAAGTGGTTAAAAGTTTAAAAGTTAACAATACTGATTCAACCCCCCCCCCCCCCCTCTTAGTATTGACCAATATTCTAACACATAAGGTGTTGAAATCTAAATGTAGGGGTAAATACTCAAAGGTAAAAGGGGAGAAGAAAAAATCTCATGAGGATGCTCTATTTTTCAGGGATCGAATCCCTTTGGTAATCAAGGAGGAAATTGAAACAATGGAATGGAACCTGTGGGAGCAGGTAAAATCCATAACCTCATAGGAGTTGACATAAGAGGTGTTTGAATGGGTTATGGATCTAGGTTCAAATATTGGTTGTCTCTCGGCCTATGACAGGTTCATGGCCAATTTCTGGGTCATGAAGGGGCTCATTGCAGGCATATTCATAGAGAAGGATAATAAGGCAACTAACGACGAAGAATTTATCAAATTCTATAAGGAGAATAATCGAGATGATTGACTTATGCATCGCAAGGTTGATCTTATTGTGGGTAAGCTAGCCATTCAGCTCTAGTCATCCCATGTGATGGTGACAGAATAAGGTGGCTCAAGTTCTATGGATCTGGGGAGGTTCAATACTACTTTTTCGTCAACGGTGGTCGTCTTGGAAGGTATCGGACCTAGTTCGAGACATGTATGTTGCCATGTCTGTTCCTATGTCCTGAATAAGAGTGTAGGCATTTGATGGGCCGGTATGCGGACCAGTTTCTTGTGGATGGGTAGTCCTTTGGCTATGTCATTTTTATTTTTATATGATTGTTTGCTTATGCAGTTGTATAAGTTTGCTAGTACGTTTCTTTATGTCTAGGATTTTAGTATAGCAGCTGTTAGGTGGTCTCTTAGCTTCATAGTTTTTTGGCTAAATTTGGAAATGACTTTCTGTCATGGATGGTTTGGGGGTTCTTTAGAGAGGAATGGTTTGCAAGTATTAGACACGCTGAAAGGTCCAAAAGAGCATATCTAGTGGATGTCTATTTTTATGCACCATCCAGGCCATTATTTTGATGACATGTAATTTTTGAAATCATTGTAATATAAAGACTTTTTTTTAAATCTTTTTGAATGTTTTATTAGTATTTATTTATTGTATTTGGAGGTGCANNNNAGGAATAGAGTATATTTATTACTTTAGTAAGAAAATATTATTATACATAGATTTATGTTTTTAGTTCTTAAAATCATTCTATTTGAAGTTTGTTCTTCAGCTAGTGATTCTATGTTCTTCTACAGACTCATTCACATCTATGACATGCCTCTTCAACTTTCATGGCCTGAGATTTATAGATTCATCAAGAAACCTTTCATGAAGCATCTAGAAGTATGAGATGAAGCAATGAATGAAGAGTATTGTTCTTTGTTGGTGAATGATACATGGGATTGAGTTCCATAACCTAGAAATTGAATCACAATAATGATGAAGAGGTACCTTAAACTTAAAAAATAACAAGATACATTCACACCATAAACAACACAATAATGTACAGAATAGCCCTTCAACCAATTCATGAAGAGTATTGTTCTTTGTTTATGAATGTTATGTCGAATTTTAATATTTTCTATTGGTGCTCTCGCAATTAGGCACACCGGTAACATTGATCCTCCACAAGACATATAATGCATCGATAATAGTGCTTAAGTAAAATAAGAGAACTATATATGGTGTGGCAATGCTTATTAACATAAAACATACCATCCACAGTGCCACATAGAAACTATACCACATCATTAATGATGCGTGGAATTTTAATACTTGTTATTGGTGTTCTTGCAATTGGTATACCAATAAAATATGTGCACTATAAAATATATAACGTGCTAATATTGGTGTTTCAATAGCATAAGAGCACAATGCTCAATGAGATGGTGCTTATTGACATAAAATGCACTCTCAATGGCGTGGCATAAAAACCATATTGCACGATTAATGGTGTGTGGAATTTTAATACTTGTTATCTATGCTCTCACAATTAGGTGCACTAGTAATATCGATGTTTTGTGAGAAATATATTTGCGTCGATAGTAATGCTTCAATAAAATAAGATTATTGTACACGGTGTGACAATGTTTATTACAAGGATGCAACATAAAATCTATACCACACCATTAACGGTGTGTGATATTTTAACACATGTTATTGGTGCTCTTGCAATTAGGTGTAGTAGTAACATCCATGATACACAAGAAATACTAGGCACCGATATTAGTGCTTCAATAAAATATGAGCATTGTACAGTCGAAATGCAATGAAAAAAAAACATAATTACCATAATATGATGAAAAAATACAATCCATTCATCATTGTTAAGACACACCACTCATTTCTAAACATTGTTGGTGTGCTTGAAACATATCGACACACCAGGACAGTGCATCACTACATCAGATAGAGCACCAACATAATCAAGTTATTTTCAAAAATGATGAGTTGTGCATTAATAATAGATAGAATCATTGAATATACTGCACACATATTATACAACACACAACCCAAGCAAATGTTTTTATGCTTTGTCAGTGCACATTTAATATTAATTGGCAATGTTAATGGTGCTTCCAAATATTATCAAGTGCACTGAGAGAATGCAACTATAATGTGAAAATATTTTTTCGAGTGAATTGTGTATTTAGTATTTGGAAGCATCATGGCTAGTGCTTATGAAGATTATAAAGTGCATTAATAAAAAACGGTTTTCTTATATACTCTTCGTTTTATCTATGTGTTTGTAATACTAATATGTACCAATATCAATATCGGTGATTTATATATTACAAAGTACTCTGATTGATTGTGCGTATTTTCGACACATTGATGTTAACAATGCACTTGTTGGATATTAGCACACCATTAGAAAGGGGAAGTTGCACCAAGAAACAAACGGTTTATGGCTCACTTTTTTTTTTTCAGATGGAAAGATCCACGGGAAACCCAGCAATACTTCCCCACATTCATGGATGGTAGAGGTGGTAAACCATCGGCCATCCTAGCAGAAGGCCTAACCCCAAAGGACTCAAGGCTCAAACCCGTGACCTCCCCCCAAACCGATAGAGTGTGCGCATGTCTTACCATTTGAGCTAACCCTTGGGGCTGGTTTATGGCTCACCTTGTTTATTAAGAGAGTGCATTAATTTGTTTAGTGCGAGTCGAGTGGCTTGAACGCGTCACCTGGAATCTTTTATTTTGAATATGGAAAATTACAACTAAATTTCAAGTTTTTATTTGTTAAAATTGTAAATGAGTAGGTAAAAAAAACTGTACTTTCTATCTTGTTGGCCAATGAGGAATGGTTTCCACAAACAGAGAAAAACAATGTTTTGAAATGTTTAAAAAAAATGTTCCAATCCTTCGTCGAATTGAGAGAAATTTGATAACTAGGAAGCATCAATGATTAGGCGATCAAACAATGATGGTATGCACCATTGATTATGTGTTCTTAAGCACGGAAATAAATTGTAAAATTGAAATACAAATCAATATTGTTTTTACTCTACCCTAGCATAGTGCGCTCGACTGTATGTCGCATTGTGCTCTTTTTTCCAACAAGTGCAACATTAACTACTTACAAAAATTTCTAAAACAATACCCAATTGGTAAAGACCCCTCGGTGTAGTTATCTAAATGTAGCACATTATGTAGTTTGTGGAAGTTGAAAAAAATGTCCAACTATTTTTTTGGTCATTGGTGAACCTTACAATGTTCCATATCCATATGTTCCTTGGTGCATTTCATAACGTGAAACACGCAAGTTGGTTTTTAAGTAGTATTAAAGTAAAAATAAAATATGAAACAGGCAAGTTTGAATAAAATAAAATAAAACATGAAACACACAATTTTGAATATTATTAAATATTTTATCATCCTTTGGTTCTTCATGTTTTTGGGATGCACCAAATTTCTATATGGATTATTGGGGACTGGTGCATTTTTATATATCTATCACATTGTATAGATATATAATTTGTTTTATAAAAAATGTATTTTTTCAAAAATATTTGGCAACAGTCGGTGTATTTCATGGTGTAATGCCCCAATGTGTTATGATATGGTAGATACACCAAAAGTCTATATTTTTTAATTTAAGAACTAAATATTTTGATGCCAATGTGCGCAATATTTGTATGCACCTGTGCTTTTTATATGGTATAACACCGATGCATGTTGTCCAGTTAAGAGCATCGATAATAAAACTTCTATTAAATCCTCTTTATTCCCACCTATGATAGCAACCTCTATATAAATAGACAAAGGAGACATTTTGGGGGAAGTTTCTACAAAAACCTCCACTAGAAGGTGTTTTCCTTATAGTATCATAAGTTGGCCAAGGAATTGATAAGGAGTCCTCTTAGAGAGCTAGAAACAAACACAAAGGCCCAAAGAATAATGACAAAGATTTTTTTATATAAGTACCTCCCACAACGAACATTGTCACATTATCACGCAAATCATACTAAGTGCGGAGGTTTGTGAACTAAAATCCAACTATCCTACAGTTGACACACATACATTGTTTATATGGACTTGGAAAACAATTCACTCACCACCACTATTAGCACAAAATGACACTTCCACCTCCAAAACATTAGCACATAATTAGTACATCATCTTTCAATAACCACATTGTCCTCAATACAAGCACAATAGGGGTGGACATCATGTAGAGTAGAAGAGATGTTGAAGAGGAAAACCCTCTTGGGGATCCAAAACAGGCATTGGAATTTCCAAGTAGAAAGGAAAAATGTTTGTTTGTAGGTGCCTCCCCAAACAATTATGGTTAACAAGTTTTACTCAATGTAAATGATGGCAAATTGAAAGTCTACAACCTTACAAATGACTCGATTCCAATGTTCATGCCAACCCATCTTGTTTACAGCCTCTACAAACACAAACTTTCACTTTCTGAGGTAAATACGTGTCAACAAAAATATGTCATTGTCTTTCAATGAAGCCAGTAAAAAGGGGCAAGCACAATAGAGGTGTCTATAAAGTAGTTAAGATATTGAGAAATCAATCCCTCTTAGGGAGACACAAACATTAAACACTAAGCCCCTAAGAAGAATGGAAAGTCATTTTTTTATACAAGTGCCTCCCATGGTTGACATTGCCGCAATACTAGTCATGTGTTTAAGTGGAGAGGGTTATGTATTAGAAGTTATCTTCTCTACAAATAACCCATGGACATTGTTGACATGGGATCGACAAATAACTCATTCACAACCATTGTTGACTTGAAATGACACTTCCACCACCCAAAAAATGGCACATTTGTAATACATTAAAGTATTTAGAAAAAATAATTTCCTTTAGAACAAGCACAGTAGGCATGACCATGATGTAGAGTAGAAGAGACATTGAAAAGGCAAGTTGTCACGGGGATATCGACCCGACTCAAAAACAAATTTTGTTTTCCTTCTGGTAGGTCGTGCAACACTACCCAAGGTCTTCCTTGCTGAGGATGAGACTAGCTTGATTTGGAATCTCGATAGACTACGCCTTTCCTGCTGAACTACACTTAACCAGTTTACACATATATATTATTCATAATTCTTTACTTAGACAAATTTACTTATGTGAATATCCCACAGCTAACACATATAACAATTTCAACACTTAACCAATATTGAAAAGAGACACAAGCATATATGTGGAGGAGGCACCCCATAAATGGGAGCGCCTAACACCTCATTCTTTCTATATAAGATAGCATATTACAGCTACAACATATTAGAGCCTCTATAGATAGCCACTAAGAGAACACCCAACAAGCACTTCTAGATACCCCAAAATTATCCCTCTTCCAAACATAGTTTCTTCTTGTCATGTTTCCCCCCTGAAGAAACCATAGGGTCGCCTCTTATGGCTCCTGCCACGCCTGCACATAAGATACAATAGATTGTCTTCGTATACAAGCATTCCTAAGACATCCTACTTTAGGCATGTGCCCTTCTAACCAAAATTCAGGCTATCCCTAGCTAAGCGCCTTGCTTTCCTTAGCCTGGATTCTCCTCCTTATAATCCCTTTGGTTGGACTTACGCAACACTATATATAGCTGAGTGTGCTTTCGTTGTAGATACGACCCAAGAATGGTTGTATGCACAACTGTAACACCCCGGTTTTGACCTCGTTTGCATTAAAAATGTATCTGGTGTATATATTATAATTAATCATGGTGTGGAGCTAAAGGCAAAAGCCCCACCATCGATTTAACATTTTATGTTTCGGCAATTAAAATCGTTTCCGATGGTATTTCGTGCTAGACGACACATTATAATTTTGGCATCATGTAAATATGCAATTTAATTAAAAACCCACAACCAGCTATGTCAATGCAACAAATTATGATATGGGGGAATGATTTCCTAAGGATAAGGTGGGGGGGTAATATTTAACCTTTGGGGCCAATGGGGAAAATCCAAATGTCAAAGGGAGAACTCATCAAACGGTCAACTACCTTTCTTGTCTCATTCACCCAATCATTTATTCCTGCCAAAAATTGGTTGAAGTAGTTATTGCATGGTAATGGGAAGAGTATGGGCAAAGAAATTTGAACTTGGAAAAAACCCAAAATTGGGGAAAACGTTTTTTACTTTTGGGGCAAGTTAAGACCCAAAATGCATGCCCATTTGGTCATACACCCATGTCCTCCTCTTCATTCACGATTTTGGGAGCTCCTGGGCACTTCACTCACGTTTTTGGAGTTGTTGTGCATTCCCCATCCACATTTTTACAGTTTCCTTCATTTTCCCCATGACTGGGAAGTCAGATTTGCAAAGCTCAGTGCCTGGGATCTTGGCTTGACGTTTTTGTTGTTGTTTCCCAGACTGGGAATCCATTTTTGTAATGCCCAGTGAATTGGAGAAGAGGCCATGATTTCTGGGTGTTTGTGGAGGCCGTTTTTGCCCACGTGAAGTCAATGAACATTTGGTGAAATCGATTTTGGCTCCTGGGGTTGTTTTCCCACTTACCATTTTCTATTTTGGCTTCAAGGATGTTTTTTTCCTTGCCCAGCACTGTAATTGTTGTGTATGCATATTTTGGCTTTGGTCTGAATTGATTTGGGAGTGGAAAGATGTTCTAAACTAGCTTGATAAACCTAGTGTGTGAAGGGACCTCACAGACAGATCTAGGGGGCTGGTTTTCTTCTTTGCACACCCTGAATAGCACTGGAAGGGAAGGCATAAACCGAGGGACTGTGTAGCACAGAAGGGATGCTTCCTTGTGTTGGGTGGGTAAATGTTTAGAAGCCAGACTAGATTTGGTGCAAGTTCCCATAGCTCTTTGGAGGAGCTCACTAGCTTAGCAGTCAACCTTTCCATCTCCTTTGCAGCCTGATAAACCCAACTGTGTTGGCTTGGATGAATTTTGTGGTATCATTGGCTATGTGTGAGCCTGCTAGTGTTCCTCATTCCTTGTGGAAATCATGCCCAGCTCGGGGTTGGCAGTGGTGCTGAGAGATTGATGAGCACACTCGACTATGGTTGGGTGGAACATTGCAGTGACATAGCTAGTTACGGGACGAGCTTTGTTTCCAAGATGAGTCTCTCTTATGTTAATCTCTGCATTGTATTTGTTTAATGAAAATCATGAACATGTGTATGCTTCCGTTGTATGATAAATATTTATGCATCGGTGCATGTATTAGCTCAATGCATTTAATTTTATCATGTGTCTGTTCATGGGATTAAATTTCCCGAATTAGACAACAGCAATTAGTCGCGTCCTCTCTCCAATAGAGGGGAGGGGACGTGATAGTGTGGTATCAGAGCTAACGTTGTAGCATGGGCCTCAATGGGCGATGAAGAGAAGATGACAGAGGCTAGAATTACCTTATGCGGTCAGCAGGAAAAGAAGCGCACAAAGGAAAATTTTCCAAAAATTTCCTAAGTGTTGGAAATTTCATATATCGGCTCAATTGGCCGAGTTCTGCGATACAGTGTCGACTGAACTCGTCGAGTTGAACCGACGAAGGGAAAGAAAGAGAAAGAAAATCCCAAAAAAATTCAAGTTTTTGAAATTTTGCACATCGATTTAGTTGGTCAAGTTTCCGTCGACTAGAAATGCTGAGTTGAGCCGATGGCGTCAACTTGAAAAGCTGAGTTGAGCCGATGAGAAGAATGAGAAAAGAAATTTTTCAAAAAATTTCTAAGTGTTGAAGAAATCGGGTAAACTCAGTGAGTTTTTCTGATACATCGGCTGCGTTCGATAAGTTTTTCCAATACACATCGGGAGAACTTGGCAAGTCGAACCAATGACAGGAAAAAGGGAAGAGAATTTTCCAAAAATATTCTAATTATGGGTATGTCAGAAAAACTTTGGGAGTTTTTCGATGCATCTCGGATGAGTTTCCAATGCATCTCGGATGGTCTTTCCGATGCATCTCAGATGATTTTCCGATGCATCTCGGATAAGTTTTGCCGATGCCGAGGAAAGAAAGAAAAATTTTGAAAATGTTTTCTAAGTGTTGAAAATCCCATATCGGAAAGAAAATATGAGTTTTTCCGATGTATGTCGGGTGAACTCAGTAATTTTTTTCGATACCTCAGAAAAGTTTGACGAGTTTTTTCGATCGGAAAGAAATTATGAGTTTTGCCAACACGTCGGAAGGGAAAAGGTGAGTCGAGCTAACATGTCAAAAAACTTGGGTGAGTTTTCTGATCGGGTGGAAAAGTTGAGTTGCTCCAAAACAGAGAATATCTGCAAGTTTTCAGTGGGATTTACATGCCCCCTTGACCCCTGTCGTCCCCCTGAGACAGTCGTTCTTTGTGAAAAGAAAATTCTATGATTTGACAAAGTTGTCAATATATGATGTTTCCAATGCAGGTAAGTAATGTATGATTCATGCTAGTGTTATGCAGCTAATAATTGTGTTATTAACACATTTTGCAGAATCGTAGTCACCTTCAAAGGTAGTATTCCAGATAGTGTAGTTCGGTAAAGTGAGTTGTGGTTCAGCCATGAGAATCTTCAGCATGAATGATGCACAGGATCCCTATGAGCACGAGGAAGATGCTATGGGGGGGAATGTTCGAACTGGAAATGCTAAGATAGAGTCTAATGGGAGGAGATTGCAAGAGACTCCCCCAGATTTTGCAGCCACCATGAGAAGCCTAAGAGTGGAGATGCAAAGTTACAGGGCAAATAATGAAATATTGGTTAAGGCTCAGGAGGAGCAGAATCAGCTGAATGCAGCCATGTTGCAAAGTTTAACGGGCATCCAGAGGCGAATGAACTCTAGGGACCGAACAGTAAGGCCGGAAGGTAGTAAGAGCAGTACCAGAAGAAGGAATAGATCTCCTAGTGGGTCATCTGACTCTGAAGGATCAATTAGCGATTCATGCTCTTCATCTCACAGGAATCAGAGGAAGAGGAATTACCAGAACCATTCACGTGATGAATTTAAGAAGGAAAGTTTTCCTACCTTCAATGGTGAGATAAAGAATGGTCAAGAAGTTGAAGCTTGGCTTCTGGGAATGAGAAAATATTTCCAAGTCCAAGACTACTCTGGAAATATGAAGGCTAGGGTATCCATCTTCAATTTGACCGGAAGAGTGTCCATATGGTGGGAGCACTTCAGGCAAGTGAAGAAGATTAATGAAAGGAAGATTGTGTGGAAGCAGTTCGAGAAGTATTTCAAGTAGAGGTACCTCTCAGACAGGTACTATGATGATAAGATTAAAGAGTTCCATGAGCTGAGATTGGGAAAGTAGAACATGGAAGAGTATGCAAACAAGTTCTTAGAGTTGTTGACTTATGTCAGGTACATCAAAGATGATAAAGTGAATATCCAGCATATTCTGAGTGGATTTCCTTAGTCTTACAAAGACAGAATTGAGTTTTATGAACCTAGGACTCTGGAAGAAGAAATAAGGAAAGCTAAGTATTGCTATGAGCAAAGCAAAGGAAAACTTGGTTATCATAAGACATGGAAGGACAAGAAGAATGAGAAGTCTGACCAAAGGAAGAAAGGTTTCAAACCTTCTAACTTCAGGAATCAGCAGAAGCAGCTAGGCAGAGTGGTGGGAGAAACTCCCAGAGAACCACAGCAGAACAGAGGACCACTCCAATGTTGGAAATGTGGAGGACCCCACATGCGTAGGAATTGTCAACTTGAGAATGAGAATGCAAGGCCAGCTTACAACATTCAAAAACCAGAAACGATGGGTCAAGTAGCAAGGGTTGTCCCTAGGATGTATGCAGCACTGGAGGACCGCCAGGAATATCACCAATCAACTGTGGTTGAAGTTGCAGGTAAGATTGTAGAGCAATCTGTTTCTATTTTGATTGACCCTGGTTCTAATCACAATTACATTACCCCTAGAGTAGTGGATAATTTTGCTTTTAAGAAAGTACAGCATAACAAACCTTGGTTAGTTCAACTAGCCACTGGAACTAAGAGAAAGGTTAGTGAAATGGTAGGGAAATGTCTGTTGGTCATGAATGGATTGGTCACTTGTGTTGATCTAAATGTTCTACCACTTGGTTCCTATGATGTTCTCATTGGAATGGATTGCTTAGAAGCTCACAAGGTAAAGTTTGACTGCTACAATAATACTTTTGAATGCATGGATGCAGAAGGAAAACCAAAAGTTGTAAGAGGCATTCCAAAGGTGATTTATGTGAGGCAAATTTCAGCAATGCAGTTAAAGAAATGTTATAGAAAAGGTTGCAGAGTGTATGTAGCTCATGTTTTGGAAGCAGCAGAGAATGAAACTATTAGGTTGGAGGACTATCCCGTATTGCAAAAATTCAAGAATGTGTTTCTTGATGAGATTCCAGGGCTTCCTCCAAATAGGGACATTGATTTCACAATTGAACTTGTGCAAGGAGCAGCACCAGTGTCCAAGACACCCTACAAAATGAGCACACTGGAAATGCTAGAGCTGAATATGCAACTGCAAGAGTTGTTGTAGAAGAAGTATATCAGGTAGAGTGTGCCTCCTTGGGGAGCACCAGTTCTGTTTGTGAAGAAGAAAGATGGTATGCTCAGGCTGTGTATTGATTACAAACAGCTGAACAAAGTCACTATGAAGAAAAAATACTCGTTTCCTAGGATTGATGACCTCTTTGATCAAATGAGAGGAGCACAGGTATTTTTCAAGATTGACTTGAGGTCTGGTTACCATGAGGTGAGAATCAAGGATGAAGACATTCATAAGACAACCTTTAGAACAAGGTATGGACATTATGAGTTTGTAGTGGTACCATTTGGTCTCACAAATGCACCAGCTACATTTATGTGCCTTTTGAATAGTGTCTTCACCAGGTATTTGGACAAGTTTGTTCTTGTTTTCCTTGATGACATTCTTATTTATTCTAAGAATGAGGAAGAGCATGAAGAACATCTGATATTGACATTACAATTGCTCAGGGAGCATCAGTTGTATGCAAAGTTGAGTAAGTGTGACTTTTACAGAGATAGGATTCACTATTTGGGTCACATTATCTCATATGAGGGCATATCTGTAGACCCTGAGAAGATTGAAGACATTATGAATTGGCCTACTCCAAGAAATGTGATAGATGTAATATCTTTTATGGGACTTGCAGGATACTACAGGAGATTCATTGAGGGATTCTCCATGGTTGCGCATCCAGTCACTACTTTGCAAAAGAAGGGAATACAGTTTGAATGGACACTAAGGTGTGAAGAAAGCTTCCAGCAGTTGAAGAATCTTCTCACAAGTGCACCAGTCCTAAAGATTACAAACCCAAAAAAATATTTTGTGGTGTGTAGCGATGCATGCGGTCAAGGGCTTGGAGGAGTCCTTATGAAAGACAACCACGTGATATGTTATGAATCAAGAAATTTGAAGGAACATGAGAAAAACTATGCCACTCATGATCTAGAACTTGCAGCCATAGTACATGCTCTCAAGATGTGGAGGCACTACTTGATGGGAAGAAGATTTGAGCTCAGGACAAACCATTGTTGTCTGAAGTATTTGTTTGATCAGCCTACTCTAAATTCTAGGAAAGCTATATGGTTGGAGTTTTTATGTGAGTTTGATTTTGAAATCAAGCACATAAAGGGGAAAGAGAATAAAGTAGTTGATGCACTCAGCAGGAAGGTGCAGGAAATGCATGTGGCATCTCTTAGTATTTTCCAATTAGATTTGAGGCAACAGATTGTTAATCATATTGTTGGAGATGAATTGTATGAGCAGGTAAAAGACAAATTGCAGCAGCAAAGTCTTGAAAAGAGGTATGAGGGATATAAATTTGAAGAATATGGACTTCTTACTTATAAGAATAGGATCTATATTCCAAATGTAGCAAATATGAGAAGAGTTGTTATGGATGAGATCCATCAAGCTCCATATTTTGGTCACCAAGGATATCAGAAGACAATTGCTATAGCCAGAAAGCAGTACTTTTGGCTAGGAATGAAAAAGGACATGGCTGAATATATTTCAAGGTGCATGAAAGCTAGCAGGTAAAGGTTGAGCATCAACACCTAGCAGGTTTGTTGCAACCTTTTCCAGTTCCAAAATGGAAATGGGAAGTTATTTCCATTGATTTTATTACAAGATTGCCAATGACTTGGAGACAACATGATTCCATCATGGTTGTGGTGGACAAGTTGACAAAGGCAGCATATTTTATATCGGTTAAGTCTACGCATAAGACTGGTGACATTGCAAAAATATTCATGAAGGAGATTTTAAAATTGCATGGATTGCCTAATGTAATAGTATTTGACAGAGATTTCAAGTTCACTTTCAATTTGGAAGGGGTTGTTTGCAGATTTGGGTACAAAGTTGAACTTCAGCGCTGCCTACCATCCTCAAACTAATGGTCAGACAGAGAGAGTCAACCATGTTCTTGAAGACATGCTTCGCATGTATGTGATGGATAAACCAACCAAGTGGGAAGATTATTTGCACTTGGTAGAGTTTGCTTATAACAATGGATAGCAAGCATCCTTAGGGATGAGACCATATGAAGCTTTGTATGGTAGGAGGTGTAGGACACCAGTGACTTGGGATAATCTAGTGAACAGGGTTGTGCTTGGTCTATAATTGCTCAAGGAGATGGAGCAGGAAGTTGTAAAGTTCAGGCAAAATCTGAAAGCAACCCAGGACAGACAGAAATGCTATGCAGATAAGCATAGGGTGACTCTAAGAGTTCAGTATTGGGGATCATGTTTACCTTAGATTGAGGGCAAAGAAGAGTTCCTTGAAGTTTGGAAGTTGTGCCAAGTTATCCCTTAGATATTGTGGGTCGTTTGAAGTGCTTGAAAGAATAGGGCCAGTTGCATATAGACTTGCATTTCCTGCTAGCACTAGAGCTCATAATGTTTTTCATGTTTCTTTGCTTAAGAAATATGTACATGACCCTAACCATGTGATAAATTGGGATGTGATTCAGGTGGAACCCAAGGGAGAGTTCCAAATCAAGCCAATGTGCATCCTCAATAGGAAGGTCACAATGCTCCGAAACCGATCCATATGGTAGGTAAAGGTGCAATGGGAGCACTATAGTCCTGAAGAGGCTACGTGGGTGTTGGAGAATGCCATGCGTTTGGCACATCCATTTTTGGTCAATTCTGTGGAGCACTGAGGGTGATACCAGTGTAGAATTTTGTTCAATTTTGTAAAGCACTGAGGACAGTGCTGTTGAAGGGGGAGGCGAATGTAACACCCCAGTTTTGACCCCGTTTGCATTAAAAATGTATATGATGTATATATTGTAATTAATTATGGTGCGGAGATAAAGGAAAAATCCCCACCATCGATTTAACGTTTTATGTTTCGGCGATTAAAATCGTTGTCGATGGTATTTTGTGCTAGCCGGCACATTATAATTTTGGCATCATGTAATTATGCAATTTAATTAAAAACCCACAACCAGCTATGTCAATGCAACAAATAATGAGATGGGGACATGATTTCCTAAGGATAGGCGGGGGGGAATATTTAACCTTTGGGGCCAATGGGGAAAAGCCAAATTTCAAAGGGAGAATCCATCAAACTGTCAACTACCTTTCTTGTCTCACTCACCCAATCATTTATTACTGCCAAAAATTGGTTGAAGTAGTTATTGCATGGGAATGGGAAGAGTATGGGCAAAGAAATTCGAATTTGGGGAAAAACGTTTTTTTACTTTTGGGGCAAGTTAACACCCAAAATGCATGCCCATTTGGTCATACACCCATGTCCTCCTCTTCATTCACGATTTTGGGAGATCCTGGGCACTTCACTCATGTTTTTGGAGTTGTTGTGCATTCCCCATCCACGTTTTTACAGTTTCCTTCATTTTCCCCATGACTGGGAAGTCAGATTTGCAAAGCTCAGTACCTGGGCTCTTGGCTTGACGTTTTTGTTGTTGTTTCTCAGGCTGGGAATCTGGTTTTGTAATGCCCAGTGAATTGGAGAAGAGGCCACGATTTCTTGGTGTCTGTGGAGGTCATTTTTGCCCATGTGAAGTCAATGAACATTTGGTGAAATCGATTTTGGCTCCTGGGGCTGTTTTACCCACATACCATTTCCAATTTTGGATTCCATGACCCCATGCCCAGCACTGTAATTGTTGTGTGTGCATCTTTTGGCTTTGATCTGAACTGATTTAGGAGTGGAAATAGGTTCTTAACTGGCTTGATAAACCTAGTGTGTGAAGGGACCTCACAGACAGATCTAGGGGGTTGGTTTTATTCTTTGCACACTCTGAATAGCACTGGAAGGGAAGGCATAAATTGAGGGACTCTGTAGTAGAGAAGGGGATGCTTCCTTGTGTTGGATGGTTAGATGTTTAGAAGCTAGGCTAGATTTGGTGCAAGTTCCCATAGCTCTTTGGAGGAGCTCACTAGCTTAGCAGTCAGCCTTTCCATCTCCTTTGCAGCCTGATAAACCCAATTGTGTTGGCTTGGCTTAATTTTGTGGTATCCTTGGCTATGTGTGAGCCTGGTAGTGTTCCTTATTCCTTGTGGAAATCATGCCAAGCTTGGGGGTGGCAGTGGTGCTGAGAGATTGATGAGCACACTGGCCTATGGTTGGGTGGAATGTTGCAGCAACATAGATGGTTGTGGGACGAGCTTCATTTCCAAGATAAGTCTCTCTTATGTTAATCTCTGCATTGTATTTGTTTAATGAAAATCATGAACATGTGTATGCTTCCGCTATATGATAAATAGTTATGCATCTGTGCATGTATTAGTTCAATGCATTTCATTTTATCATGTGTATGTTCATGGTATTAAATTTCTCGGATTAGATAGCAACAATTAGTCACGTCCTCTCTCCGGTAGAGGGGTGAGGACGTGACAATAACTTTCCAAGATGATGCCTCCTCTAA
Source organism: Pseudotsuga menziesii (assembly GCA_001517045.1). Lineage (NCBI taxonomy): Eukaryota > Viridiplantae > Streptophyta > Pinopsida > Pinales > Pinaceae > Pseudotsuga > Pseudotsuga menziesii. Next base: position 54,236 of record LPNX010751910.1, on the reverse strand, counting down.
ACCTCGTGCATCCACTTCCTTAAGCCATGGGTTCACCTTACTCATTTCCCCACTTTTCAGTCCACCTAGCCAACAAACCCTTGTCTTGTCATGCCTCACACATTCCTTTCTTCATGGGTGTGTGCCCCACCTTCCAGTCAAACAACATGCTCCACCCATCTCGTGCGTCTGCAACACCCCAACACTTAGGAATGCACCCCAGAGTCACTCACCCTAGTCGTGTTTCCCATACTTTGTTGCAACCTTGATGTCCACTCATCACATGCTTTGCATGATCGTCTACTCATTGTAGACTTTGTCATTTTCCAAAACTGTGCACTTCCTTAGTGTTGGCTGCACTTCCATCGAAGTGTGCCTATTGTTGGTCCCTTCTTACCCACCCGAAAAAATCATCCAAGATTCCATAGCCTTGGTACTCATCATCTGAACTGAGAGTCTCAGTCTGATTAGCGAGGATTCACTCATATCAAGTGTTGTAAATCCGCATGCGTCACTATACTTTTGCACCTCCAATGCCAAAAGTTATAATATGTCATATTCTTCAAACTTTCCCAAGGTGCCTTATTGTTGGGGATATGCAATTCATTTGGCATTTCACATGTTGTTTGGGCGCTCTGGTCCCTAGAGAATTCCCATATTGCAGTATCTCCACACATGTCGAATCACTACCAAAACACCTCTTATTTAACTTCGTCACTCTCGGTGTACTTCACCCCTGCAAGACTGCAGCCAAATGTTCCCTACTTGCTAGTTGTTTTGTTATGTGGTCACTTGAATATGTGTCAAGCACATTGTGCATAGTGTTGTCTATCGTTACTCAATTAGAATCTTCCACACTTGTGTTCAACTGCGGAAACTCTTATCAACTCTTCTAAGTCTCAGTGAAGAGCTTAACTCAGCTCCGATACCACATGTTTTGACAAAAACAGTGGTGAAAATCCCAAACACTTCAACAACTCTAATACCACCTATCACGGGGCCGTCGACCCAACTCAGAACCAAAGTTTATTTTCCTTCTAGTAGGTTGTGTGGCGATGCCCAGGTCTTTCTTGCCAAGGGTGATACCAGCTCATGTTGGATTCCTAGCAGACTAAGTCTTTCCTACTGAACTACACTTAACTAGTTTACACATATATCTTATCCATAATTCTTTACTTATCCATTTTTTTATGTGAACATCTCATAGTTAAGAAATACAATAGTTCTAATACTTAGCCAATACCGCAAAGAGACACATGCATATATATGGAGGTAAGAACCCAGAGGTGAGTGTTCCTAACACCTCATTCTTTATTTATAATATAGAAAATTAAAGTTATAACAAATCAGGGCATCCAAAAACAACCACTAAGATAACACCCAACAAGCATCTATGGAAACCCCAAGAATTATCCCCCTTCCAAACAAATTTTCTTCCTGCCGCAGTTTCCCCCTGAATAAATCATAGGGATGTCGGTCACCTCTTGCCACACCTGCGCCCAAGCTACCACAAACTGTCTTCATTTGGAAACATGCTTAGGACTTAGCCTGCCTAAGGCATGTGCCCTTCTAGCCAAAATTCAAGCTGCCCCCTACCAAGTGCCTCACTTTCCTTAGCTTGGATTCCCTTTGGTTGGACTCATGTCATGCTCTATATAGGTGAGCATGCTTTCCTTGCGGGTGAAACCCAGGAATGGTCACACGTGTGACTTTCCAAGCCAATTCCTCCTCTAAACTAGCCCATGCGTACACTTTCTTAAGGCACAGGTTGACCTTGATTTTTTTCCTGCTTGTCAGTCCAACTAGCTAACATGCCCTAGCCTTTCCATGCCACATGCGTTCCTTACTTCATGGGTACATGCCCCACCTACCATTCGTCCAATGCACTCCAACCATCTCATGTGTATGTGATACTCTAACACTTGGGCATGCACCCCACTTGACATGCCTTTGTCATGTTTCCCACTCTTCATTGCAACCTTGGTGTCCACTCATTGCACGCTTGACATGATCATCCACCAAGCTTCCAAACCGTGCTCACTTTGTTGCGTCACTTGCCAACTCTTAGAAGTCCATTGTTGGTCACCTTCTTTCCCAGGTTCCTGGGTATGGTGCAACCCAATGTGGGCACCCAACGCCTCTGCCACTTTGCATGCCATCGTGGTGAGCTTCCAATTCAAGGTACTTGGTCAAGTGATCTCACCATGACTTTTTGCCAATCCCAACTATTCCCCGTCCGTCGAAGCCTACTATGGGTGGTGTTTCGTCGGGGCACCTGCTCACCTAGATTGTTAAACAGCCCCTCTCAAGGATCCACAACAAGCATTTAGCCTCCAAGAAGTATGGAAAAATATTTTTATAAGTGTCTCCCATGATGAACATGGTCAAAATTACCACTCATGTGCTACTAAATGGAGAGGGTAGCAAAGTAAAATCCAAGCACCCTACAAATGACCTATGGTCACTATTTAGATTGACTTGATAATTAACATTTTTACCACCATTTTTCACATGAAATGGCACTTCCTTCAACAAAGAAATCATAGTTATGATGCATTGTAGTTAATCAAGCAATGCACTAACCTTATAACCCACTTGGGATACAAATATGGTAAGACATTGTAAAAAGAAAGCGCTCTTAGGGATCCAAAACAATCCCTAGACTTAATAAGTAGAATGGAAAAAGGTTAGTTTATAGTTTTCTCCCAAAATGAGCATGGCCATAAACTAATTCTCATATGTTATTGAGTGTAAACAATGGAAAATTAAAATCCAAGCACCTTACATTTTACTTGAATCTAATGCTCATGCCAACCTATCTCATTTACCACATTTGTATGCACAAAATGCCACTTGGCATAGGTAAATAAATGTTGACAAAAATACATTTTATTCTTTCAACCAAACTACTGGAAAGGGAACAAGCACAATAGAAGTGGTCATATAGTATCTGATACATTGGAAAGGAATCTCTCTTAGGAGCCACAAACCAACATCAAGCCCCCAAGAAGAATGGAAAGAGAGTTTGTTTATATAAGTGCATCCCATGATGAGCATTGCCACAATACCACTCATGTCTTTATAAATGTAGAGAAATGCATATTAGAATTAGGTCACCCTACAAATGACCCACGACCATTTTTCACATGAATGTGGAAAACAATTTATTGATAACCACCACTATTGGATCGAAATGAAAAGCATAGAAAAACAAGATCTCAACCTCCAAGAAGAATGTCAAAGTGTTTATAACTGCCTCCCCTGATGAGCATGGCCAACATTTCCATGGGTGTTATTAAGTGGAGAGGGTAGTGAATAAAATGTTGACTTCCCTACAAATGACCCATGGACAGTGTTCAAATTGACTAAATGAACAACACATTGACGATCATTTTTTGCACAAAAATGAAACCAAGTGAAACAACAAGTTGAAGACCAAAGTGACCAACAATAGCATTCCTCTCATGAATTGCAATAACATCCATTATAATATAATCAAATCTATCCCTTGATCTAATTTGTTTATGTGTCCTCATTGGTCATTTTGATGATCCTTAAGAGGATTTGTTCTTATTCCAAGGCTTAATCCGTGTGATGCTTGTAAATTAAATGTTAGTTTTGAATTATAATATTATGGCTTAATAACTTCTTCGGGTAAGTTTTTCATTTCTATCTAATTTTTCTTGGTTATCTAATGAAAATTCCTCTAGTTGTTCCATAGAGTTGTTGGTTCTCTCTGTGATACATAGAGCTTTAGGTAGTTTCGATCTTGTGCTACCGTATAGCATGGGGATATGCCTCCTCTTACCTATGGCAAGACTAGTATGTGTTACAGATAATGTTGTTTACATTGAGTTATATAAGTGAATTATCATCATCATGAATAATATATATTTTTACATTCACAAGGACCCCGCCATCTAGTCTTCAAGGCACACATAGTGATAGCTAGAGAGTTAGTGCACTACTTCAATCCCATACTACACATACATCATCTAAGAGCAAAGAGGTACAAGATGCAATTAGTATGTCAAATTTCATGTTTAGTTATGGATATTTTTATTTTTGAAAGTTTGGTTTCATTTGAAAACATATATTTTAATGTATGTTTGTTTTGTTTGACTTCTAAAGGTTCTTAGTTGAGGTCATCCTACATCACCCGCACTGTTGGAGAATGAGGTTACATGGAGTATACTAGGTGAGATTGCTAGGCAATGAAATCAGTTGTGTAGGGAGATCCAATCCATTTAGGTTGATAGCATCATTTTATAATTGGCATCACCACTAGTGTTAATAAGCTGATGACATTATACCATAGTGTGGGACCCCAAAGCACCCTTTGATATAGTGTTATTATGAGGAGGAAGTGTGAGGTGTTGGGGAGACATAACTAAGATGTAGTGAAATCCTTGATGAGGGGACATGATGAGAGGGGTATGTTGTTTGATAGCTCTATTAGCCATTAGAGGAGAGAGAATTTAAACTTAAGATTGCAATGCCTTATATTTATGATAAATTATTTTGCGCATGGGGCATGTTTCCCCACTATGTTGAGGTCATATATTTTGTGACGTGTGTGTGTGTGTGTGTGTGTGTGTTGAGTTCATTTTTCACATTGAGCCTGATTATACCAACACACCAACAACATTGTATGGTTTTGGTAAGGAACATAGTCATGACCCTCCTTGGGCTCGTAGAGGCCCTACTAATATATTTCCTCCTACAAGATTGATACCATTTCCAAGTATAATATCAGTTTACCCTAGGATTTAGTAGACTCGTCTCATCTTGGAGTTAAGGTGAGAGATGCAATGGAATACACCATGTCCAATGTGTTGGGTAGTGTTTCAGTTAATTTATTTCAGGAGAGAACTAGACCACCACATGTTTTAGTAGGATGAAGTTGGATGGGCTATGGTTGTAACTTGATTCACTTAGGTCACTATCCCCTAAGGATTTATTGGACTAAAATGTGAGACTCTAGGATATGTATTTTCTATTTTATGACAGTTGCAAGCCGTATCTTAGAGGCACGGTATATTTTGTATAGATATGCATGCTAATATTATCTTTATTAGTCATCAATTGATCATTGGAATACATGTACAATCAATGCATTAAGTACTCTTATTTTGTTTTTATAGCATGCAATTGTGTAATTTACTAGATGATATTGACTTCAATACTCTAGAGGTTTCTCATCCATATACAACAAATGGAGGATAATTGGTTAATATATGGTTGAAATCCATAAGTTTCAATATAAATTGTATATGTTCCTACATATTTACAATCGATTTTTTCTTGCTAAATTCCTTTACATGTCTTTTGTTCAAATTCTATAGGGTAAAGGAAAGGGTGTTGTTGAAGATCGAAAATGCATGCATGAGTCTAAACCTCCACATATAGCCCCCTTGCAAACATACGTACTAAACCTTGATACCCAATCAATCAGGTATAATTTCTATATCAATGATGAAATCCAAGTTTTACATCAATTTTTGAAGCAATAATTATCTTATGGTGTTATTAATTTGAGTGTTCACATGTAATGTCATCACAAAGGCTTAATTACATGGGGTCGTCAATGTCGCAATAATTTGGTTACATGAGTGGGATCAAATAGTTCTATATCTTGAAGCAAAACTATAAAGGATACAAAGGTCTATCATATAGGTACAAATCAATACAAATAAGTGAATATAGTTTGAAATTAAAATGTTCATTTAATTTTTAATTGTCTCATGTCTCAAGGGCACTAACATGAGTGCAAATACTTGATTCCATATACAAATTTTTCCTTTGATAATACCCAATTTGATCCATTTAGTTAAAATTGGAATATATTGTCAATTTAAAATATGTACTAAAATTTATTTAACTTGAACTTAATTGTTTGTATTTCATAGGTGGTTATGATTGATATTTTTATGAGTGATATGGATGTACGTGCTCTTGCAAGTGATGAGGGGTATAGTGCAAGTGACTCTGGTGGTGGAAATGGTAGTAGGTTTGATGGCACATGATCTAGGTTTGTAGTGTTTTCTTATAGCTCAATGCTACAATTTGTTTGTGGTATAGCTTGATGCTTTGATTTGTATTATCTCATTGTTATATTGGAACTTAATTTTTAATAATCCTTATACAATTTATGATCATTTTATGGTTTACAAGAGTGTTCAATGTTTGCATGGTCTACTTCAACATCTACATGGTAGACTAATGAAATATTAATGCAAGTAAAGTAGAATTATAAAACCCAAAATCAAGAAAGAACAAAAAGGCCTAAGTATATATATACAAACTGATCAAAATCTAAATATATTTATGCAAAGTAAGATATTTCAAAAGTAGGATGTGAGGATGTTGGCCATTTGTATTTTGAAATTGGGAGGATGTTGTTGAATATATATGTATGTATGTATGTATGTATGTATGTATATATGTATGTACACACACACACACACACACACACACACATATATATATATGTATGTATGTATGTATATATGTGTGTGTGTGTGTGTGTGTGTACATATATATATATATATATATATATATATATTCAAATGTAACCATTTAGCTTTATGTTGAATATGGAATTACATCTCCTTCATATTGTGTTATAGAAAGCGATCTTAATGCAATCATTTAATACAACTAATTATACAACGATAAAAATTAAAATTAAAACCTTAACTACATTGAATACAATATCGAAGTACACTAATATATAATTTGATTTAGATCTATAAATACAATAATTTTTTATAAGCTTATTATGTTATATATCAATCACTACTAGAATATAGTGTTGTAGTGCCGTAATTAGTATCATCTCCTAGTGCATTTTTTGTAGTTTGGACAATGCAAAATACGACACTAAGGGGTGGCATTGTTATTTGTGTCACATATGCATTGACTCTGTCATAATTTTGAATGCACTTTTACATGGTGTCATCTTAACAATAAAAAAACACAACACAACATTTTATAGTGTTGTGGTTGCATCACAATGCATTATATATTGTTGCTCAAAACACAAAGAGTCACTTTTACATTGATTTTTGCATCAAAATCATGTGCATTGCATCATACTAGCATTGTGGTGAGATGATATGGGTGGTAATTTTTCATATTGAGCATCATGATTGAGATGAAATAGCATTATTTTTGCATTAAAAAACAGTTTGTAAGTCAGTTGTGTCGTATTTGCATCTTTTTGGCATCGTTCTACATCATTGTTGGATTTTGTTAGTATCCAATGTGTATTTATTTACTATTGTGTCATATTAGTGTCATGTAACATTGTTTATGCAACATGTTAGCATCTCATAACATCATTATGGTTTCTTTTTGTATCATGTTAGCATCTCATAACATCATGATTATTTCTTGTGTCGTAATAGATACATTTAATGTCTTGTTAACACCAAAATTGCATCATTTTAATGTCAAAGTTGCGATGTAATTATTATTAATTTGATTATTTTTATTAACTAAATTATTATTGGTTATTTAATTATTCATTATTACTAATTAATTTATTATTAATTATAATAATTGTTACTTTAATAATTTTTAATTATATTTTTTATAATATTTAAATATTGATGGAATTAATTATTAGCATAAGTTTATTTTACACTGTACTAATCATGAGAGAGAAAACTATGTAAATTTGTATGCATGACATGTCAACTTTGAATGAAACAAAGCATGAAAAAAATCTACACGTATGAGGAAATGAAATAAATTTGACATATCAAAGGTTGATTGAACTACCTATAAATAAGTGGTACATTGCCACTCGAGGGAAATTTTAACTATATACAATATAGCACGAAATATCAAGGGAAATGTCAAGTTTATATGCAACGTACCATGAAAAAATATCTACACATATAAGGGAATGAAATGATCAAAGGTTGATTGAATTTCCTATAAGTAAGTGGTATAAGTGGCACATTGCCACTCGAGGAAAATTTCAACTATGTATACAATATAGCATGAAACACTTTCTATACATATAAAAAAAGAAATGAATTTGACATAAAAAGTAGATTGAACTATTGGCAATGTCCTCATACATATTCTAAACCCTCCTCGTCCTCACTCTAGAAAAACATAATGAAAGAAAACGAGTTAAATAAAATAAAATAAAATAATTTGTTAACTATTAAAAATAATAAAAATCATATAGATTAAAAAGTTAGAAGTACCCTATGATTCTTTTAAATCATTCTAATTATTATCCGTCATAAATATTCTTGTCATCTATTTTCCCTTTTCTCAAACATTACTATGTTGGCATTGAACAAATCAGTACCATGAATAGTGTAGTATATTCAATTCAATTACACTCTAAATTTCAATTAAGATGTAGGATAAATCCTACCACGACTAACATGCTCAGATTTATTGTATCTATTACTAGAACTAAGACTTTATTTTTTTATCATACTATTTAGCCATGTTCTAATTTTTTTAATCAAACTTTTATGCAACATAAAATAGAATATCGCAAAAAAAGTTTGATTAAAAAATGTAACTCGCTAAATAAAGTATGATTAATCATCATAAAACATCATTCTATTTGTAAGATTAATCTTACATAATAATCATAAAGTATGTAATTATAATTCATTTTGTATTTTTTTATGTTGTCATCCTCAGTTACTATATCTTTAACTTTCCTATTACATTGATCCTCATATGTTTCCCTATGTCTAGCATCATCTTTTAATGGTTCCTCTCTATTGCAAGTCATTTGATATATAGATCCATTACATCAACATGTTGCTAAGGTAAGTACAAAAAATCCATGGAATAAATTATATGCAATATAATTTGAGATGAATCTAGAAAATAGACATCCATAACATCAACATATGTATAGATGCTTTATTCAATAAAAGGTAACAAGAAAGTGGTGTACAATAAATCGAGATGATTGATGCTATGGTGAAGCAAGAAATTTAGGTTGTCATCCTCATAGAGCACTACTTAGTAAATGCTCATAAATGAATGATAATTAAAATTCTATATTAAAACAAGATTGGACACTTTATTGTGATAAAAATTCCACCATAAACTAACAATTATGGCCCAAAATCCATTCAAAACGCAACTAGTAGTATATAATTCATCAACCTTCATGGCATCAAAAATCTTATGTAGTGCATAATAATTTTCCTTGCATGAGTGAGGACAATAAATGTTTAAGTGAGTGAGGGGTATATATAGTATTGTTTTCCATTAGACACTTGGATAATGTGCAATTATATTGGTAATTGGCATGGGAACTTGCTAATATGGAGTTAATTCCAACCATAATTAATAGCATTAGACTAACTTGAAGGTCAATGATCCATGTGGGAGGTTCCCTTTAAGACTAATATGGTCATTTTTCCATTATAAAAGCCTTCAATTATTATGTCAAACCCATCATAGGATGGACCACAAGTATCCATGATTCCTTGACCTCAATCTCAAACTAGTTCCTTTCCCATTGGGATATGGAGTTGTAACAAAAACAAAATAAATGCCTATAAATCATACTTAGGAAATCCAACACATTGAAATGAAATATTAATATACTTTATACAACACTCATTGGCCAAAATTTTAGAAATTAGGAAAGGGTGAGCAACATAGGATGAGAAAAGGAAAACATGGAGGAGGGAGGGGAAGAACATTAACAAGAGGAGAGGGGGAGAAAAGGAGGAATACAAATAGGAGTAAGGAAGAAAAAAAAGGAAGAGGGAGGAGAGGTCAGATAGGAGAAAGAGGGAAATGAAGATGGGGAGGAGGGAGAGGGAGAAGGTGAAGAGAGGGGAAGGAAAAGAGGAAGAGGGAGAATAATAGGGGGATACAAAAAGGAAGAGGGGGTGAGGGGGAGGTAAAAAGTAAATAAATAAAGGAAGAGGGGAGTGNAAAGTAAATAAATAAAGGAAGAGGGGAGTGAGGGGGAGATAATAATAAAAAAGAGGGGGGGGAAGGGGGATAAAATAAAGGCGAGGGGTATGAGGGATAAGAGAAATAGGAAACTGAAGAGGGGGAGGACGGAGAGAGAGAAGAAGAGGATGGGGAAAGAAAAAGAGGTGTAAGAGGAAGAGGGGTAAAGGCGTAGGAATGAAAAGAAGAGGAAGAAAAGTGGGGTATAAAAGGAGGAAGATGGAGAGAAACAAAGGAACAAGATGGATAAGAGGTAGAGGAAGGGAGGACCATAACCTACTTTTCTTATATGCTTTTTTGTTTTATGGTTTGTTTTTTTTGTTTGTTTTTAAACCCATAGCAAAAACCCAAAAAGACCATCTCTGATTTTCAAAACCAAAATCTCATTTTGTTTTAAATTTGCAAATTAAAAAGCAGGGATAGGGGAAATGAGATCCATTAATATATCACACAAATCACCCCACCTTGCTTATATTGAGTTCCCCAACAAATCCCTTTCAATTCCAATAGTCATTCCCTGAACCCTTCAGTGAACATGAAATGAGGGTGGGGCTCTTTTTTCACTTTACATTAAAAATGCATAAAAAGGATGACACATCATTATTTTGCCATCTTTTTTTTTCATTTTTGCATTGTCCATGCATCATGCTTGTGTCAACTATTATGACAAGCATATAGTGTCCATCAATTAAGAATCTTAATGGAGTCGCATTAGCATTGTTGTGGTTGATTCTAATAGAAATTATAGCATCATATAATGTTGCACTAGCATCTATTTAGCTTCTTATAGCGTCGTCATGGTATCAACTTTACACCATAACTCTATTGGAAAATTAATCAACTTTATTATATTTATTATGAGCCTCATAGGGACTAATATAGGGGATCTTGCATCTTGACTATGTCATCCTAGAGTCATTTCAATTTCGTATTGTTAATGTGAATCCATTTTGAGCATTGTTTCTATGTCGTGAGCGTGATATTTTGAACGAATGGATCTAAAATCTAAATGGATAAGTAATACAATTAGCAATCCATAGAAAATAAAAGAATTCACATAAATATCCAAGTTGTGTAATCTTTATTAATCAATTGAATGGTCAAATAAAATGCACGAATCAATTCTTAATCAATGATATGAAAGCTTACATAAAAAGGTAACCAAATTAAGTTTTATTACATGCACAAGTATAAGAGCTAGTGAAGACCAAGAGCAATGACCCTAAATAGCCAAATGTGCCCTCCTTAGGAAAGTAAAATTGGGCATGAATTAGCAATCGATTGTTTAAGTAAACCATAATAGCCTAGTGCGCCCTTGTGAGGAAGTTAACTAGGCTATGCATGAGTTATCCACAATTAACAAGCCCAAAATAGGCAATTGTTCCATACTTAAGAAGTAAACTTGACCATGCATGATCAACAAGGTTCAACTGGCCCTAGAACTACCTCATGAGGTAGTTAACTCAGTCATGCATGAGCAACCAGTGTTAACTAGACTAGAAATCCAAGTAGGTAGTTAACTAAGTCATGAATGATTTAACTGAAGTCTAATTGGCCAAAAAGATCCAAGTAGGGTGCATTTATCCTAAACAATGAAGAATTGTAGTATGATCCTTAAAAAGGGGGAAAGCTACAGTGAGGTGCCCTTCTTACTAAAAAATGGGGGATTACTTTGATTACTTTGAAAAACTGAGAAAAGAGGAAAAACCCAATGGGAACCCCCCCACCACCCCCTTAAAAAGGATAATGTTGAGAAGGTTAGCTAGGCTACTTAAGCCACGACCACTCTAATTTCCATTTGTTACCATATTTGTTCAATAAATCCACTTTCACTAAGCAAGTTTCCTTCCATAAGGTATGGAATCCATCTCTCAAGTTTGGTTCTTCAACATATATTAGTGCTCCTCATTCATCGCAGCATCCCAATATGGATTTTTTGCAACTACTATAAATGACTATGGATCTATTGCACTAACCATGTAATTGTGGATGGGAATCTCGGGATCTGTAGTAGTGAGTTCTTAAGGAGAATAACTTTGAAACCATGAGTGATTCATCTGTATATATATTGGATCTCCAACTAGATCACATGTAGCATGAAGAGTTTGATGTGCCCAAAGTGGTTTGGTTGTTGGGTCTACAACATCTTGTTCGTCAATATCAATAGATTCTTCTTCATCATATGGATCTAAAATATCCCCGAAAGAATAAAAGAGGCATCAATGGGATCTTCATCAACAAGACTCGAATCTATGGCAATATCTTCCTCAATTGAGGGGTTAATCAGATTCGGTGCATCATCTCCCATTAAAAGTACTCCAAATAACTAAAGATGTTCTCTAATGAGGCCATATGATTCGAATATCTTGAATCGAGAACCCATATTTATGATGTTGAGGAAAATATAGAAACAAGTGCATGACCCACATCTTGTGGTTTTCCAAATCTTTCAACTAATTTGTTCTTCTTGATATTGATAGGAACCCTTATATTTCATATTCAAGAAGTTGTTTGAACTGATCATTCTCTTTTCTCATGTAATATTTTTATTCATGGTGTGGTTTAATGAAGTAAGCACAGGTGATCTTGTCTTTATTTTCCTTCCAAGCTTTTGAAGAGAAGGTATCCAACGTAGATCTTGGATTATTCTCACTGTTGTTCTTGTTTCCTTAATTTGTAGCAAGGGCATGTGCCTTTGATGTTGGTCCATAACCTAGTTTTAAGGAACCCATTTGAACAATTTTATCTTTCTCATGGGTAAAGAGACACGGCAAAATCATCCAATGTTGGCATCTTCCAAGCAGCTCCAAATGCCAATTTCATAGTATGGCAGGTAGAACCAAACATTGATTACTCAAAACCCAAATTTGGATAGGATTGAGAGAAATGGTTATTCGTCCTTATCTACACCAAGCAACTTGAGCTACATCAATAATAATTTTAATTTTGTGAAGAATTATTGGATAGTATCAAAGATACTCAAGCTCAAACCAATGAGCTCATTCTCCAGTTGATGTCCTCTCATTTCATCCCGCTTCCCAAGGAGTCCTTCCAGCATGGTCCATATTTCATTAAGAGATTTTTCAGCATCGATGTGATATAGGAGGTTGAGAGAAATTGAGAGACATATAAATCCAAAAGCTTCATCCATCCAGTTAAACCATCTTATCTTTTCCACAGGTATATATTCCCATTGTAGTACTGTAGAGGCATTTATCGTGCAATAGAATCACAACCTTAGTCTTCCATTCATAATAGTTTAATGGAGTTAAGATTGTCTAAGGAGATTGATCCATCCTGATTTATGTACTCTAATATGTGACTTATATTTGCAAACATATATACAACTTATTTATAATCAGAGAGGCTCTAATACAACATGAGATTTTGAACCAATGGATCTAGAAGCTAAATGTAGAAGTAATACAAATAGCAATCCATGAAGAGAAAAGAGTTCAAGGAATGATCCAAGCCATGTAATATTCATAAGCCCCAAATCAATCATTTCAGATTCGCTTTACATGACTATTCTAAAATCCTTTATGCCAAAATGACCAAGATTGTGTTGATAGATCCTTGCGTCTTCTTTTGCTCTATCTGGAATGCACTGATGCGTTTCTCTAGTCCTTCCTTGATTACAATTAGTTCATTATTGTTTTTATTGATGTTCTCCTTGAGTTTTGCATATCTCTTGTTGACTTTTTCGTCAAATTGGTCCAATCTGGCATTGATATCTCCCATCTTGGAAATCACTGGGATTTTTTCTGCATTGAACCTTGATTTATTTTTATTGGTTGTTTGAAGCCAGCCTGCAACGTTTTTTTTTTAGATAATTATAATAATATTATTATTATTATAATGTAATAATAATAATAATTTTAATAATAATAATATATACTTTTTATTAATCATTTTTTGTGTAGGTCAACATGAAGGGTGGAGTTGGAAGGTTGCTGGTGGTTGTGGAGACAGGGTTGCGCATGGATGGGGGCAATGGTGAAAGGGATGGGTGAGGGAGACAGCAGGGAGCAGAAAGAGGGAAACAAGGGCATGGAAATGGGAATGGAGGCGGCCATGGGAATAGGGACTGGTGGTGGGTGGCGGCGGCGCGTGGAGCAGTGAAAGGATATGTAGAGGGAAGTGGATGTAGAAAGAAATGGGGTTGCTAGGATAAGTGGGAGATGCGGGGGGGAGGGGTATCGGGTGCATGGAGCGATGGGACGAGGGTGGAGCTAGTGGTATGGGCAAGGAAATGAGGAGCAACGGGAGGGATGAGAAGTGACTAGCGACATAGGGAATATGACGACGCGAGATGATACGTAGAGGGAGGGCGAGAATGCGGGTGACAAATGGAAGTGCAATGGATGTCGAGACCTTTGACGGCTGAAACTGCGCACAGGAGTCAACATCTCTGATAGCACTAGAGAAGAGAGAACACGGGAGAAAAAATAGAAGTAATTATTAAATAAAATATCTGATGATGAATTTACAATAAGTCCTTTTGGCTTATATAAGCCTTTTTACGTGATTGTTCGTATAGTCACAATGTTTCAAAAAACATTTTGGTTATATATATATATATATAATTATTACTTATTTATATCTTTATATATTTTTTAATTATTATATGCATTATTTAATGTATACATCAAGGTCCCATTTGTATAATGATTAGTTTTCAGCACATTTATCGCGTGAAATTGTTAGCTTGTTGATCTCCTTCATAATATTGCTATGTTGCTTAGTATCTAGATCTACATGTTCTCACTGCGAGCGACAATGAATGTAGCTACTTGTCCCAATTGGAACGAATAATATCCCATCTAAGGAGATATTTAAATGAAGTATTTATGGTCTTTATAGACCTATCCATGTCGTCATAAATGTACCTTGTTGGTGATTTGTCTCCATGATCCTCAACATTTTCACAAGTTGTATCATGTTGACAACCTCAATGACTTTCTCCCATTAAATATCTTTAAACTGAGACATTTTAACAACCATTGCATCTAGTTTTGTGTTATATTTCCATATAGCCATGGTTGGCCACAAAACATCCATCTTAACTTGGTACTCATTCAGAGGGCTTTGGAGGGCGAGATTTTGTGGCAAATCATGTGATAGTAGTGTGACTAAGCTCACCCTTTATGAACTCTCTCATAAGGTTCAACATCCAATCATGGTTATATGTACTTGGTTATTTATTTGCACTCATGAACAAATCTTGGATCCACTCCAACTTCCCAATGTCATCCAAAATCATATCTATGCAAAATAAGCAATAGAAGGGGTCCAATAAATAGTAGGGTATTTTGCACATAACAATTTACCCATTGCCACATAATTTGCAACGTAGTTCATATTACTTGGACAACATTTTTTACCCAAACTTCTTCCACAACCTATACCAACAATGAAAATATCATATTTGCATCCTTTACATGTAAAGATGCATCAACAAATTTTAGGAACATGGTTCCTTTAGGACAAGCCTCATTGATGATTTTTTTGCTCTTATGTCCACCCATCTGATAACATTGTGCAACTTGTACTCTCCCATGAGCTTTTAATGCCCTCCAATTGTGCCTTAACACGCTCAAACTTCTCATCTACACCTAAATGCATTCTAAGAGGGTGTTTTATATCCTAGGCCAATGCCTACAATCGCATCTGCAATGGGATAATTAAAAAAAGAGTTTGTAAGGTTAAATGAGGTTGTCATGGTACCAGAACTTCCTCACTATGATCTCTACCACCTCCTTTTTATTTTTGTTATGATTGTACAAGGTTGGTTAAGATCCTCAGGTTGTGCAAGGAAGAAAGAAGAGGTGATACTTGGACATGCTATAGCATTTGATAAGCAACTGCTTGGAGGTCCCATTTGTATAATGATTAGTGTTTAGCACATTTATCGCATGAAATTGTTAGATTGTTGATTTCCTTCACAATATTGCTATGTTACTTAGTATCTAGATCTACATGCTCAAATTCTACATGTTCTCACTGCAAGTGACAATTAATGTAGCTACTTGTCCCACTTGGAACCAATAATATCCCATCTAGGGAGATATTTTAATGAAGTCTTTATGGTCTTTATAGCCCTATCCATGCCTTCATAAATGTACCTCATTGGTGATTTGTCTTCGTGATCCTCAACATTTTCACAAGTTGTATCATACTGACAACCTCAATGACTTTCTCCCATTAAATATATTTAAACGTAAGCGTTTTAACAACCATTGCATATAGTTTTGTGTTGTCTTTCCATATAACCATGGTTGGCCACAAAACATCCATTTTAACTTGGTACTCATTCAGAAGGCTTTGGAGGGCGAGAGTTTGTGGCAAAGCATGTGATAGTAGCATGACTAGGCTCACCCTCTATGAACTCTTTCATAAGGTTCAACATCCAAGCATGGTTATACGTACTCGGTTATTTATTTGCACTCGTGAACAAATCTTGCACCCACTCCAACTTCCAAATGTCATCCAAAATTGTATCTATGCAAAATGGGAAATAAAAGGGGTCCAATAAATAGTAGGGTATTTTGCACATAGCTATTTACAACGTAATTCATAACTTCATATACGTGGACAACATTTTTTACCTGAACTTCTTCCACGACCTCTACGAACAATGAAAATATCGTATTTGCATCCTTTACATGTGAAGATGCATCAACAAATTTTAGGAACATGGTTCCTTTAGGGAAAGTAAAAAAATTGATGATTGTCCTGCTCTTATGTCCACCCATCTGATAAAATTGTGCAACGTGTACTCTCCTGTGAGCTTTTAATGCCCTCCAATTGTGCCTTAACAGGCTCCAAGTCCTCATCTACACCTCAACTCATTGTAAGAGGGTACTTTATATCCTAAGCCAACACCTACAATCGCATCTACAATGGGATGATAAAAGAAGAGTTTGCAAGGTTAAATGAGGTTGTCATGGTACTAGAACTTCCTCACTGTGATCTCTGCCACCTCCTTTTTAGTTTTTTTATGATTGTACAAGGTTGGTTGAGATCCTCAGGTTGTGCAAGCCTAGAAAGGAGAGGTGATACTTGGACATGCTATAACATTTGATAAGCAACTATTTGGAGGTCCCATTTTTATAATGATTAGTGTTTAGCACAGTTATTGCATGAAATTGTTAGATTGTTGATCTCCTCCACAATATTGCTATGTTGCCTAGTATCTAGATCGACATGCTCAAACTCTACATGTTCTCACTGAAAGCGACAGTGAATGTAGTTACTTGTCCCACTTGGAACCAATAATATCCTAGCTAGGGAGATATTTAAGATATTTAAATGAAGTATTTATGGTATTTATAGCCATATACATGTCGTCATACATGTACCTTGTTGGTGTTTTGTCTCCATGATCCTCAGCATTTTTACAAGTTGTATCATGTTAACAACCTCAATGACTTTCTCCCATTAAATATATTTAAACAGAGACATTTTAACAACCATTGCATCTAGTTTTGTGTTGTCTTTCCATATAGCCATGGTTGGACACAAAAGATCCATCTTAAATTGGTACTCATTCAGAAGGCTTTGGAGGGTGAGAGTTTGTGGCAAAGCATGTGAGAGTAGCATGAGTATGCTCACCCTAGCATGGTTATACGTACTTGGTTATTTATTTGCACTCGTGAACAAATCTTGCACCCACTCCATGTTGGGACGCGTACTCTAAGGATCATTAGTTTTGGTAACTCCGCGGTTGTTGAGGAAGTTTGTAAGTGGAGTTACGGGTCAAAACAGTCTTAGCGGTGTCGGGGTAAGTCAAAGCCCCTTTTTGTAATAAACCCATGGTTTAAATCCAGGGTTTAGGGTTTTGGGTACCCATGGTTTGAAGCCATGGTTTTGTAATAGCACAATGTATAAATAGGCATTTTTGTAAATAAGAAAAGTTAGGCTTTTTGATGTAAAGAAAGAAAGTCGAAGTTAAGGCTGATTGTGTAAGGAAAGGTCAAGTCCTAGCTGTGTGCGTGGACAACCTCTGCAGCTGTGTGCGCAGAGGCCTGCTGCTGTGTGCGCGGCTTTTAAGGACCGAAGGGATCTGCAGCTGAGTGCGCAGATCAAACTGTGGTTTTGTAGCAAGTTGAATAAAACACAGTTTGGTGGACGTAGCCCCTACACTGGGGGTGAACCACGTTATATTTGGTGTTGTGGTTTCTTGTGTTGTTTCTCTTTCTGTTATCTTTTATGCATTATTAACTGTATACATTTGATAAATTAGTCACTGCTAATAACAAGCTTCGTTGTGAATTCCCTGTAGTGGGTTAAGCAAGTCACGGTTGCTTATATATCTGCGAAGTTGTATATGAGTGAATGATAAAGCTGTGTAATCATTGATTAATAAGTTTATTAAAGGCTAAGGTACAGTAATATCCCTCTCTGCTTGCAGAAACCTGATTCTGCGGCACCCCATAGCTGTTTCGGGTGAGACTGCAACCTGCGCGCAGGTTGTTGCCGAAAGGGCCAACACTGTGGGTCTTTTGTTGGTGCGACATAAAAGGATTAAACTCGGGTCTGCCCTATTGCCCAACAAATTGGTTCCGTTGCTGGTTGAATTCAGTATCTGCTCAAGAGGGGTTTACGTCGTACCTTGAGGGCTCTGTTTTGGAGGCCCTCTGTGACGAAAATCGGTGATTGGTTTGCTGAGACTTATCTGGAATTCGCGCAACAAGAAAATACAAATCCGCGTTGCAGTGCACGTGAATTTTTACAAAGGTATGTTTTTTGTGATGCTTATGAAATTTTCTTTAGTAGTCTCCACATAGAGTTGCACCAGTGGTTGTCTAGGTTAACAGAGAGAAGGACGAACTTCCAAGCTCGACGGGTTCCCACGTGGACCCCTGCAAGGGTCAATCTTGTGCAACACATGAACAACGAGGTATCCCGCGCTGTTGATTTTTGGACGACGCGAACATTGGAAGCCTTCGTGACAGAGTTTGCCATTGCCACAAGTACCTCTTTCAGCGAAGCTGAACGGCAGTTCTTCAAAGGCCCCTGTGGTAAGTTTTTGAATTCATTCAGCTTGAGGATTAAAATACTATTGGCTAAAAAGGGTATATTGTTGTTTGAATCAGACTGCTAGCTTAGTAGTACTAACATATGCTTGCAAGTGATAATACCTTCGACGAGCAAAGTGGTTTGCTGCGAAGTGGAACAAGGTACAAGAGAAATTTTGACTCCTATTCCTTAGGTCAGGCTACCGCGTCTTCCCCTGTACATCCTGAAGCGTCAAACTCTGAAGAACACCCTTCGGTTGGAAACCCTCCGGTCACCCCGCAGCGAAGCTCTGTTACCCCTAAAATTTCGTCGCAGTCTGACAGTCAACCAAGTCCGAGTATTCCAGCCACAGGTCAATCTGCCCCTGTAAACCCCCCCCCATCGACATCCTGTCCCCCTCCCAACCCTCCCAGAACCGCCATGGCCCACCTAGATGATGACATCAAGTTGCCCATCTTCAAAGGCACGGGATTAGAAGACCCCGAACAGTTCTGGTTTTTATGTGAAGCAGTATGGAACGCGAAGAACATTACAGACCTGGATGTGAGAACCGCGCAGCTCATTACTTCTTTCCGGGACCGGGCTTTGACCTGGTTCATGAAATTCTCCAGTACTCAGAACCCTACTTTAGATGAGATTAAGGCAGCCATCACCAAAGAATTTAAGAAGCCTAAATCAGAATCGCAGAGCATCACTGAACTAAAAGAGATTCAACAGCGGCGCGGAAAATCCGTGTGGGACTTTGACCAGAGATTCAAAGTTCTACTAGACCAAGTCAGCTTTACCATTAGTCCTGCACAGCACAAGGAATGGTTTATCGCAGCATTACTTCCACATATCAGAACTCCGCTCATGCAACAAAAGGTTGCTGACCAGCAAGAGGCTCTGGAAATTGCAATGAAGCTAGAGACCGCCCCCATCGGAGATGATTCCGGTATTGCTCAAATCCAAGCGCAGCTAGCAGCATTGGCCCTAGAGCTTCGTGATATGAAGAAGGCTAAAACCAGTCGAGAGGAGATCTGGTGTACGCCATGTCGGACAGAAGGTCACAATAGGGACCAGTGCCCCGGGGTCAGAACTTACCTAAATACGGGTGCGCCAAACCAATTCAATCCCGGTGTTCTATATTGTGAGATTTGTCGAACCACTGGCCAACATCGCCCTGAAAACTGCCATCTTCTCTAGAGATATGTTCAAGTTCCCAAGAACCCCTACTGCAAGTTCTGTAAGTCAGTGGGGCATAATGAAGAGGAGTGTCATAGCTATGACCTCATGAAAGAGCGCATCTCTGACGCCTATCGAGTGCAAAATGAAGCCCAAAATAACGATGGCTATGGTTACCGCGGCGGTGCCTTTGGAGGTCGCGGCCGTGGTGGTATGACCGGAAGAGGTAGAGGCCAGGTTGTGTGCTACAATTGTAACCAAGCTGGCCATTTTTCTCGCGACTGTCGAAACCCCACCATAACCTGTCGGTATTGCCGCGCAGTCGACCACGTGATTGAACAGTGTCCCCAGCTCATAGCCAAGATTCAGGAACACAGCAGTGGCCCTACCCAGAGTATTCAGTTGATTTCTGTTGAGCAGAGACCTGCCGCAGCCATCAATGTGGTCACCCGGAGTGGAGCTACGACGCACATTCAGAATACGCAGAAACAACCTGTCGAGGTGTGTGCGCGTAAGGCCTCCGAGAAAGACCAAGCACCGGGCAGTACCTGCGTGGCAACATCAGCAGCAGTACCTGCGTGGCAACATCAGCCAGCCTCGCAGCCACACGATGCTTCGACGGATAAAGTAAGTACACTCTCCTCATTTTTACAGAGTTGTATGAAACTCTTGAGGAATCAGAATGCTTTAAAAGAGCTGCAAAAAGTTCTTGCTGTCACAGACCCTCAAAGAGGAGTTGATCAGGAGAAAACTGTTAGTCGTGTCCGAAGAACGAGGAGGGAAATGAGATTGAATGTTCAGATAGGGGAATATGATATGACTGATGTCATTTTGGATCTTGGCTGAGAAGTTAATGTCCTTCCCAAGCAGACCTGGGGACAAATGGGAAAACCTTCCCTGGCTTGGTCACCTATACAACTGAGATTAGCTAACCAGCAAAGGATTGTGCCCCTCGGGAGACTTCTTAGTGTTCCAATAGATATGGATGGGGTAAGTACTCTAGCGGACTTTGAAGTTATTGAGATCATTGATGACAGCAACCCTTATCCAGCCCTGTTGGGAATCTAGTGGGCCATGGCAAATGCTGCAATCATCAACCTTAAGAGGCGACAGATGACCTTCGAGGGAAATGTTCTGCGAGTTATCATACCCCTCGACCCATCCCAAGGAGAAATATATATAGAACCGATAAGAGACGAAGGGGAGCAGGATACTCTAGACCACATCTACAACATTACAGCCAAGGAAGAAGATTATGTCGAGCCTGATGCCGATGGCGTCATGGATTGGCAATGTGATAGCTCCTGCATGTCTAATTCAGACAATGGTCTAGAGAATTGGCAGAATCGACTGTACGAGCTACATTGCCATAGGTGCACGCAAATCACTAAGTCTCTTAGATGCCTTAATGCGCAGCCCAGAGAGTTTTCTACACATGTTGGGTTGACAGACCCTGGAAAATTTATTGCACATTTCTCAGAACAAGTACAAAAGTCACAAAGAATGCAGACTCTGGAGACAGCATTAGGAGCTACAGCAGCATGGTGGACCGATCACAAAAAGTCTACTCCCAGTTGGGGAGCCCGCCAGAAATTCCTGCGCCTCAGATTCATAAACCAATTCCAAGAGGTGCAAAGTACGTTCCATGGGCAGAATAGCACTCAGGACCATTTGAGGCAATGTTATGCAGCATGGGAAAACATGCTTCACGAGGAGTGGGTGCATAAGTTCATGCACACCTTGGAACCTATAGCAAAAAACTGGTATATGGAGGCCGCGCTCCGACACGGCATTGAATATCAAACCAAGGGACAGAACCAAGAAGCCAGTCCATCAAACCTCACAGTCTTGTCACCGACATTCCCAGGACGGGTCGAAGGGAAATATTGTACCGAGGGTGCTGGTTGTCACGAAGCTCAAACCATGATTCTGCCGAAGACCAAAAACACAGCGAGGCTTAAAATCCGACCGTTGGGAAGCAGCCAAATTGGCGACGGTAGTGCTTTAATTGCCTTAAATTCCTATACTAAGAAGATTATCGGAAATCGAGAACCACTTGGACAAGATTTTCGTCAGATTTGGTGCCTTCAATGCACCGTCGTGCCCGATTTGATTGATGGAGTGTATAAGAAGATGCCTAAGTTAGGGAAACTTGTATTCTGCATTTCTTTAAGATTTACGAGTGCACCCATGACAACAGAACGAGAGATTGACGATTTAGTAAGAGAATTCGAACAAGAGGGTCTGATCAGCTGCTCTAATCGGTCGCCTGCCTCTGCTCGCTGTGAAGAAGCTCACCCAGCACCACCACGGCCGATGCAGACACGGTCTGCCAGGAAAAAGTCTAGAACTGAAGTTCGCTCCAAGAGAAACCAAGACCGGCATAGGAAAACAGGGAAAACGCCAGTAGATCATCCTATGGATCCCCCCAGTTCCGCACAGGTCCCAACCGGGGGTAGGGAGAACATTGCACCACCGCGGCCACCGTATCTACAACCTATTCGACCAGGCACCGAGCTACCCCGTTGAACAAAGCAATTCACGTTAACCACAGCCTCGCTGCCACAGGGAGTTCAGCTAATCGGCAGCATGACAGGGAAAATCGATCGGCTTAAGTACAGCGATCACGACAAAAATGACCATGGCAAGTTTCCACAGTTTGCGCCAGCAGAATACTTGCACCGCGTCAAATACCCAAATGATAATGTGACACTACTGGAAGTACAACCGTGGGCTGCGGGCCTGGACAAAGCTGGCCTACTCAAGATGCTCGATATTCCGCATTTCGGTCGCGGCATACATGTGACTGTAGTGGCCAAACAGTTGCTAGCATTAGTGCATGATGGCTATTTATGGATAGGGGACCAACAAATTCCTATTGATGCCGCACTCATCCATAAGATCACAGGCTTACCAATGGCAGGACCTGATCCAGGAACTAAATTTCCGTCAAAACATGAGGATACAAAGCTCGCGCAAACTATGAAAGAGCGGTTTGGCCTGACAAATGGGAAACAGGGGCATCACACTTCCGCGATTCAGGAACAGCACATTCGCTTTGCAGCTGAACTCTTAGCCTACAAACTCATACGGAAATGCAGGCCAACTGAATTACCTGCTCCGATTATCCGGATTGCTATGAACTGCGCTGAGGGGTATACTTACAACTGGGCCGCATATCTTGCGAAGGAATTCCTGGAGGATGCTCGCGACGCAGGAAAAAGGTAGACCTTTTCATTATTCCTGGCTATTAATACTTATTGCATTAGTTGGGTGGAAAGAACCCACCGAAGCTCAGTTTGTATAATTAAACCCAGGCATGCCGGGGGCAGCGAGGTACGCCTCCCTATGGATATCCACAGATAAGGTATCTCAGCAGATGACGAACACTGTGTTCGTCTTTTATGCCATGAGTATCCACTATGAGATTGTGCGAACACCACGGCTTACCAATGAGTTGTTCTCTAAATATGAGGGCGCCGCGAACTTCAGTGCCGATATACATCATGTTTTCATTCAAACCCGTGCAGACCCACAACATCAATGGTTTAAATTACCATATGTAGTTACCGAACCAGATATCAGGGGTATAGTTCAGAAATGGCCGACTGACTGGTTGAAAGATATAGGAAAAAAACCCTCTATTCCAATTCCCCTAGCGACCAATATTGGCGCAGGTACCAGTCACGCGCAGCAGCAAAACCCATTAGAGGACAGCGAAGACCTAAGTGATTCACAGCTGGATGGCGACGGCCAGGGCAGAGATGGCGGACAGGACGACCAGGATGAGGAGTCGATCAAGACCATATCAAATCCTAACCCATCCACCAAGCGCAAGTCACCAGATGCAGCAGAGGTAAACAGGCCACAGTCCCGCAAAAAGTCAAAAGCGTCGAAGGACAAAAATATTGAAGAAGAAGCCCCTATAACGCTGGATGAGCTGGAGCAAGCTCTAGAAAAATCTACGGGAACGATTACTAAACAATGGTCAGAGTTTGCGGAACTACATCTTGCTGGGCTCACAGGTATAGCAAACAGGGTTTCGGAGCTCAAAGAGTCAGCAGCAAAGTCAGCAACCAGTACTGCGACAAGTAGTATTACAGCACCCATGCAGCAGGATATTAGGCAATGGCCACCTCGAGATAACCGAGGCCAGGTATCAAGCGCAGCTCCGATCCTGACCGATGCAGATTCCCGGTCACAGATGAGTATGATCGTAGGGATCGATTATACAAAGATGTCCATGTCAGAATTACACCTCTACCAGCTCGCTATTACAAAAGAGATCCATGCATGAGACCAATTATCCCAAATCCAATTGGGAGATACCATCAAACAAAACAAAATGTTCGCAGCAGGACTGGAAGAAGTAGCACAATAGAAGAAAGAGGCTGAACATAAAACAACTACACTGATGCGAGCACTGGACGAGGCATGTCGGAGTCTCTCTGACTCCGACATACAAGGAGAAGAGGAACCAGAACAGAGAATCGCTAAGCTGAGAGACTATGCCCAGCAGTCTCGCAGCGAGATTGAAAGGTTGAAGACAGAACACCAGCACCAGATCGCAGAGCTTCAACTGCACATCCCTCCCGAGACTCCACCAGAGGCCCGAGAACAGCGCCATAGGGACATCAAGGCTTCAACAGCCAAGATATCGGATAATGTGGCCAGCGTCGCAAAACTAATGGAAGACAGCATCGAAGCATGGGCGAACCTACAGGACCATCTAGATGTAGGTAAGATCCAGGAAACCATCAAGTTGCGCCAGGCCGAATTAGATGCAGTCAGAGTAGAAATCAAGACGCTGCCACCTATGCAGAAGATGGCTAAAGTAAAGCGCAGCAAGGAACTTCAGCAGGAAATTGAGTCCTACAGGACGAAGGTAATGCTGCTGGAGAATTCGCTACAGCCACTGGTGGATGAAGCATTGGAATTGAGTAATACTGCAGAGAGCCAGCTCAAACTTTTGAAGACCTACGACACTTTCGCGCAAGAACGGGCTAACACGGAATCATCATCAGTATTACAAGAGTTGGTGGAAAAGGAGAAAGCAGCTGACGACATACTACACAACCTCACCAGTCGCTTCCAGACCCTCGCGCAGAAGATTCTCCCACCAGAGCCGTCGCAGAGTGTCCCGGGACGGGCCACTAGTGAGTCTTAGGGTCCTGTTGGGACGCGTACTCTAAGGATCATTAGTTTTGGTAACTCCGCGGTTGTTGAGGAAGTTTGTAAGCAGATTTATGGGTCAAAATAGTCTTAGGGGTGTCGGGGTAAGTCAAAGCCCCTTTTTGTAATAAACCCATGGTTTAAATCCAGGGTTTAGGGTTTTGGGTGCCCATGGTTTGAAGCCATGGTTTTGTAATAGCACGATGTATAAATAGGCATTTTTGTAAATAAGAAAAGTTAGGATTTTTTATGTAAAGAAAGAAAGGCGAAGTTAAGGCTGATTGTGTAACGAAAGGTTAAGTCCCAGCTGTGTGCGTGGACAACCTCTGCAGCTGTGTGCACAGAGGGTTTTTGTAAGAAGATTAAGGAAAGATCTGCAGCTGTGTGCGCAGAGGCCTGCTGCTGTGTGCGCGGCTTTTAAGGACTGAAGGGATCTGCAGCTGAGTGCGCAGATCAAACTGTGGTTTTGTAGCAAGTTGAATAAAACACAGTTTGGTGGACGTAGCCCCTACACTGGGGGTGAACCACGTTATATTTGGTGTTGTGGTTTCTTGTGTTGTTTCTCTTTCTATTATATTTTATGCATTAATAACTGTATACATTTGATAAATTAGATCACTGCTAATAACAAGCTTCGCTGTGAATTCCCTGTAGTGGGTTAAGCAAGTCACGGTTGTTTATCTATCTGCGAAGTTGTATATGAGTGAATGATAACGCTGTGTTATCATTTATTAATAAGTTTATTAAAGGCTAAGATACAGTAATATCCCTCTCTGCTTGCAGAAACCTGATTCTGCGGCACCCCATAGTTGTTTCGGGTGAGACTGCAACCTGCGCGCAGGTTGTTGCCGAAAGGGCCAACACTGTGGGTCTTTTGTTGGTGCGACATAAAAGGATTAAACCCGGGTCTGCCCTATTGCCCAACACTCCAACTTCCAAATGTCATCCAAAATCATATCTATGCAAAATATGCAATAGAAGGGGTCCAATAAATAGTAGGGTATTTTGCACACATCAATTTACCCATTGCCACATAATTTGCAACGTAGTTCATACTACTTGGACAACATTTTTTACCCAAACTTCTTCCACAACCTCTAACAACAATGAAAATATCATATTTGCATCCTTTACATGTGAATATGCATTAACAAATTTTAGGAACACGGTTCCTTTAGGGAAAGCCTCAAGAAAATTGATGATTGTTCTGCTTTTATGTCAAACCATCTGATAAAATTGTGCAACTTGTACTCTCCCATGAGCTTTTAATGCCCTCCAATTGCGCCTTAACACGCTCCAACTCCTCATCTACACCTAAGTGCATTCTAAGAGGGTGATTTATATCCTAGGACAATGCCTACAATCGCATCTACAATGGGATGATAAAAACAAGAGTTTCAAAGGTTAAATGAGGTTGTCATGGTACCAAAACTTTCTCACTATGATCTCTGATGCCTCCTTTTTATTTTTGTTATGATTGTACAAGGTTGGTTGATATCCTTAGGTTGTGCAAGGAAGAAAGGAGAAGTGATACTTGGACATGATATAGCATTTGATAGGCAACTACTTGGAGGTCCCATTTGTATAATGATTAGTGTTTAGCATATGTATCGCATGAAATTGTTATATTGTTGATCTCCTTCACAATATTGCTAGGTTGCTTAGTATCTAGATCTACATGCTCAAATTCTACATGTTCTCACTGCAAACGACAATGAACATAGCTAATTGTCCCACTTGGAACCAATAATATCCCATTTAGGGAGATATTTAAATGAATTCTTTATGGTCTTTATAGCCCTATCCAATGAATTCTTTATGGTCTTTATAGCCCTATCCATGCTGTCATAAATGTACCTTGTTGGTGATTTGTCTCCATGATCCTCAGCATTTTCACAAGTTGTATCATGCTTACAACCTCGATGACTTTCTCCCATTAAATATCTTTAAATGGAGATATTTTAACAACCATTGCATCTTTTGTGTTGTCTTTCCATATAGCCATGGTTGGCCACAAAACATCCATCTTAACTTGGTACTCACTCAGAAGGCTTTGGAGGGCGAGAGTTTGTGGAAAATCATGTGAGAGTAGAGTGATTAAGCTCACCTTCTATGAACTCTCTCTGAGGGTTCAACATCCAAACATGGTTATATGTACTTGGTTATTTATTTTCACTCATGGACAAATATTGCACCCACTCCAACTTCCCAATGTCATCCAAAATCATATCTATGCAAAATTGGCAATAGAACGGGTCCAATAAATAGAAGGGTATTTTGCACACAACAATTTACCCATTTCCACATAATTTGCAACATAGTTGATATTACTTGGACAACATTTTTGACCCGAACTTCTTCCACAACCTATACCAACAATGAAAATATCATATTTGCATCCTTTACATGTGAAGATGCATCAACAAATTTTAGGAACATGGTTGCTTTAGGGAAAGCCTCAAGAAAAATGATGATTGTTTTGCTCTTATGTCCACCCATATGATAAAGTTTTACAACTTGTACTCTCCAATGAGCTTTTAATGCCCTCCAATTGTTCCTTAACATGCTCCAACTCCTCATCTACACCTAAGTGCATTCTAAAAGGGTGTTTTATATCCTAGGCCAACGCCTACAAGCGCATCTACAATGGGTTGATAAAAAGGAGAGTTTGCAAGGTTAAATGAGGTTGTCATGGTAACAAAACTTCCTCAATGTGATCTCTACCACCTCCTTTTTATTTTTGTTATGATTGTACAAGGTTGGTTGAGATCCTCAAGTTGTGCAAGGAAGAAAGGAGAGGTGATACTTGGACATGCTATAGCATTTGATAAGCAACAACTTGGAGGTTTGGAGAAGAGAGAATGCTAGAGATAAAAAAATATATATAGAAGTAATTATTAAGTAAAATATCTTATGATGAATTTACAATAAGTCCTTTTGGCTTATATAAGATTTTTACATGATTGTTCATATAGTCACAATGTTTCATAAAATATTTTGGTTTTATATGTATATATATATAGGAATTTTACATTATTACTTATTTATATCTTTATATTTTTTTTTAATTATTATATGTATTATTTAATGTGTACAACATTTCCCTCTTCATTTAAGATGCTTTGTCATTAAAGCAGATCAATGATGGATGTTTCTTAATGAACTTCTCAATTTCCCATGAAGCATCTTCTTCTAGACAACTCTTCCACGTGTTAAGGTATTCTTTCTTTGGTGTTGATGATGGCTTCTGGTTCTAATACAAGTTTCCCTTCTTCATCCAAGGTAGGAAGTGTTGTTTGAGCAGATTGATGTTGACCCAACTGTTTTTTGAGACTTGAAACATGAAAGACATTGTCAATTCCACTGTTGTAGGGTAACTTCAATTCATATGCTATTGGGCTAATCTTTCGGATAATTTGGTATGGCCCAAAAAACTTGGGAGATAATTTAGTCTTTCCTTGTTGCCTAAGTGACAATTGCTTGTATGGCTGAAGTCTTACAAATACCCAATCTGCTACTTCAAACTCTCTTTCTATTCTATGTTGATTTGTTTGTTGTTTCATATGATTTTGTGCCATAGTTAAATTATCCTTGAGTACTTGCATTACTTTTTTATTTTCTTCAGTTGACTTTTTACTGCAGATACTTTTGCATCACCTTGAACAAGTTCCTTCCATCTCGGAGGGGCATAACCATACAGTTCTTGAAAAGGTGTCATATTGGTTGACGTATGATAGGTGATGCTATACGACCATTCAGCAAGATGTAACCATTGTAACCATAGGTTTTGCTTGTCAATGACGAAACTACGCAGATAGGCTTCTACACATTTGTTATTAACTTTTGTCTAGCCATCTGTTTGGGGATGATAGGGTGAGCTCATGTTAAGAGTAATACCAATTTGTTTGCATAATTCCTTCCAAAAATTGCTTGTGAATTTGGCATCTTTGTCACTAACAATGATTTTCGAGAATCCATGTAATTTGCAAATATTTGTACATAATACTTCAGCAATTTATTTATGGAGTCATTTTTCTTAATACCCATAAAATGTGCATATTTTGTTAATTGGTCCACTGCTACGAAGATTTTTTCCTTGCCTTCGGATACATGTAACCCTTCAATAAAATCCATCGAGATTTCCTCCCACTTTTGGCTTGGAATGTGAAGAGGATGGAGTAGTCTTGGGATCACGACATTTTCGCTTTTGTTTCTTTGACAGGTGTCACACTCAGCCACGTACTTTTGAATGTCTTTATACATCCCCTTCCAGTAGAAGGAATGCTTGGCATTGTAGTAAGTTTTGAAAAAACCTACATGTCAGGTGGCTGGGGAATCATGAGATTCTTTCAACACCTTGGTTTTAAACCTAGATGTAGGGCTTAAGTAGATTCTTCCTTTATACCAAAGGATGTTACTTCTACATTTGAATTTTGGACCTTGTTTAGAATCATTAATTAGGGCGCAAGTGTCTAGATCACTGGCATGTTCTCCTCGGATTTCGTCCAACCAATCTGAAATTGCGACTGAGATTGCATAAGCCTTGACTTCTTCATCTTTTCGGGAAAGGGCATCAGTAACTACATTGTCCTTCCCTCGCTTATGTAGTATCTCCATGTCAAATGTAGCAATTTTATCTATACATCTATGTTGTTCAGTTGACAATGTTTGTTGTTGTAGGAGATATTAAAAACTATTGTGGTCTGTTCTAATCAAGATTTTGCTCCCTAGGAGGTATTGTCGTTATTTTCTTAGAGCATGTATAATGGAAACCATTTCCTTATCATACGTGGATTTCAACCTTTCTCTCTTATTAAGCTTTTGTCTTCCAAAAAGTATTGGATGACCTACTTGCATCAAGATTGTTCCTATCCTGAATCATGAAGCATCGCACTCACCTACAAAGGGTTTTGTGAAATATGGGGTTGCTAATACAAGTGTTGATGACATAATGTTTTTTAATGCTTCAAAAGATTTTCCTGCTTCATTATTCCATCGAAATGATTTTTTCTTCAATAAGTTTGTTAGGGGGGTCGTCTTATGGGCTTAATTTTTCACATATCTTTGATAATACCTAGTTTATCCTAGAACCCCTCGTAATTTCAAGATATTATATGGTTGTGGCCACTCAGTGGTTGCCTTGATCTTAATGGGATTGACTTTGAATCATTTCGATATTATATGGCCAAGATAGTCCACTTCTTCTTCTCCAAAAGTGCATTTTGACATTTTTGCAAAAAATTGATATTCTTCCAAGATGGTTAGTACTTGATCTAAGTGTCGAACATGCTCTCTCCATGTTTTTCTATATATAAAGATATCATCAAAAAATACTAATATGAACTTTCGTAAATATGGTTAGAACAATTCGTTCATTGCAACTTGAAAGGTGGTTGGAGCATTAGTTAGCCAAAAGGGCATTACTTTGAACTCATAATGGCCCTCATGAGTACGACAAGCAATTTTGGGTACGTCTTCCAATCTAACCCTGATTTGGTAATATCCTGATCTCAGGTCTAATTTTGATAAGTACTTAACTCCATAAATTTCATCCATCATCTCATCAATGAACGGAATAGAGAATTTATTCTTAATTGTGACTTTGTTAATTCCTCTATAATCTATGCACAACCTGAAGGACCCATCATTCTTTCGAACTAGCACTATTGGAGTAGCATAAGGGATTATGCTCTTTGAAATGACTCCACATTTTAACAAATCTTAGGTCAACCTCTCAATCTTTGTTTTGTGGTGATGGAGATATCTGTATGGTCTGATATTTACAGGCTTTGCCCCTGGCTCTAGCTCAATTAAGTGTTATGTCTTCATGTTTGGTGGGAGCTCCATCGAAAGCTCTTGGAACACCTTGTGATGTTTTTGGATTAGTTCTCGTTTCTCTGGTGGCCCTGCAGTCATCTCCTTCACATGTTAGCAACTCCATCTCTTGACATTGAATTACATAAGCAGGTGCTCCTTTTCGAAATAGTCTTTCCATCTATTTTGATGTAACCAATTGAGTTTGGGGCGGTTGGAGCCCATTCAACTTGTACTATTTCCCTATCCAATTGAACTTGACGAAGTGCTCTTGATGGTTAGCAGAGTATGTACCCAATGTTTGCAACCATTGGATTCCCAACTCAACATCCACTGCTCCCATAGGTACTGCAAAGAAGTTGGATTCTAGGTTATACTTTTGCATTTGTAATTTAACCTTGTGACATTTTCCCAGGTTTTCAATCTTCTTGACGTTTGCTACCATAACCTTCATGTTCGGCATTGGAAAAATGAATAAGTTGAATATCTTAGTAAGATTAGCATTAATAAAGTTATGTGTATTGTCGGTATCTACGAGAATTGAAACATTGTTTTTTTTTATATGTCATTTTTATCTTCAATGGTTGTGGTTGGGATATCCCTGTAATTGCAGCTAATGATATTTTTGGTGTATCATCTTCCAGTCATGAGTGGCAATCATGATGGATTCTTGTATCTTCCTCACTTGACTCTTCATATTCTAAGATTTTTTCTTCTTCTTCAACTTCGCAAGCATACTGTTTTTGGAGGTTGCTTCTTTGCAAAAATATGTGTTTAGGATCCCATTTTTCCCCACAATATTTGCACTTTCCTTCCCTCATCCTTTGGGCTTCTAAACTGGGTTTTTCCCCTTCCCTTAGATGCGGCGATGTATACCTTGAAGTTCCTATATTTGTTGATTGGGGAGAATTCCTCTTGAAGTAGTTTTTGCCGAAGCTACTTTGAGCGGATCGTTTAAACTTGTTCTCGATGATCTTGGCCTTACGTCTTGCCTTCTCCATAGGAGAAGTGTTATGTAATTATAAATCTTCCCAAATGTGCGGTTTTAGTCATGCTATGTATGTTTGCAAACATTGTTCATCGGTTAGTTCTAGAACTCGAGTTGCCAAAGATTCCCATTCACATGTGTACTCGTCTACACTGCCTTTTTGTTGCAACCTGGTGATCTTATCAAAGAAGTCTTTTGTACTATCCATAATTGGATATT
Source organism: Pseudotsuga menziesii (assembly GCA_001517045.1). NCBI lineage: Eukaryota > Viridiplantae > Streptophyta > Pinopsida > Pinales > Pinaceae > Pseudotsuga > Pseudotsuga menziesii. The sequence goes on along the minus strand of LPNX010751910.1, from coordinate 21,922 downwards.
CTCAAATAATCTGGAATGAACGCATAATAACTGAAATAACCCACATATCCATAGATATAAAAATATATAAATTGATAGATAATAGGTTACAATGATGGCCCGTTTTAAATATGGCTTGGGCATTGTGTATAAAAGGTCATGCATTTTTATTCTTATTTATAATTAATTATGTTTAATTATTAACTATTTGATTATTTATAATTTTATGTTTGTTATATTTCCACTCTCTTAGAAAGGATTTGTCCTCAAAGCCTTATAATGTGGTCGCATCGTTCTATGCAATGTTGTGGCTGACGACACAAGTCGATACGAACTCATGAGTGTAGAGAATAACTTTTGATATGTGGACAGGTCAATCCACCCCAAATTGATTCTTTGTTGAACGTCACACTTTCTAAATGAACTGACATCCTGAGAATGGAGTGCATGTGTCACTTATTTCTGTAGATTGTTTACGATTCTTAAGATACCGACTGTTATGGTTTGGATGTCAATAGGGAATTTTTTTCAACCATTTTATCTTATCAAGTTTGTGGTGTCTCTTTGGATTAATCTTTGTGTAGGCTTCTCTTCTATTGGAGCGACATCTAGAGTGATGCTCTGAACTGGGTCGATAAGTGTGTTTTTTTTCCGTAAATTGTATTTCTAACGAGTTTGATGTTTTGTGTTTTTTTAACAGAAACTATACAGGAGAATATATTAAACAAGTTGTGCACATCCATTCAGTACAAAAAACAGCGGCTTAAACTTTCTTGCAGTTCTGAGGAAATAGATACAAAACTAGGCCATAAAGAAGACCTTAATAAGCCGAATAGAGTTCTAGTATTTCGAATAATTACAGACGTAGTGTAAATGCGGACAAACTGTTGATTAAGTAATATGCAAAAAAAAAAAATTCTAAATGAGGATCATTTTGGATTCCCTGGTTGCCCCACGGGGGTGACCGATTCCTCCTCCATGGCCTGAACAGCTTCTCTCGTGTTTTCTTGGGCTCGACTTCCCTAATTCATCTGAACCAAGAGATGGAGGTCCTCCTGAATGCGGTCTATTTTACCCATGATTTCCTTCAGGTTTATCTCGTTATCATCAATCCTTGCATCATGATTGCTGGTCTGATATGAAACATAGCTAACCTCATCAACAAGTTTTTTAACTTCCTTAGAAGTCCCTCTGTTGTCCATAATTCCTATGGCCACGATGTCATACAAGCGATGGATATTAACCTTCAAGTCTGCTAGCCCCACATTGTTTCTTCCACGATCCATTTCCAAAGCAGGTAGCTGGCCTTTACCGCTTTCCTCAAGCCTCATGTGGTTGCTACTCAGATTTAAACTGGACAAATTGTTGAGAACAAAACCAAAAGAAGGCAAAGCTTGAACAGAGGAGAAATCTGCTTGCTGCAGTGTGTCCCGTTCTTTCCTAAGGTGGTGCGAGATGTCTATCTTAGCTTCCCCCGAACTAGAAAAATGATAGCCTAGGGTGAATTGATTGCCTTCTAAAGAGAAATGCCTGAGGGAGTGCCTGCGTTTGCTGAGGAAATGATATTCGTTGAGCACAATAAAGGAGGACTCCCGAGAACGATGGAAGAATTGCAAAGAAAACCGTCCTGAGCAGAACCCCCAATTTTAGCACGTATTTGCAAAAGGGAAGGCAAATCCACCCAAGATGTAACCTGAGAATTATCCTATTGAGGAGGGTTGATAGTTGGGGAGGTCCCTTCTCCAAGTTCATAGGTTGCAAGAGAAAAAACTTCAACGGAAAGAGAACTAGCAGGCACAATGAGAAATTGATTGCCAAAGGGAGGGGGAGGCCGGATACGACTTCTGGAGGAAGCCATCGTACGCAGAGGGGGATGGGTTGGGGCATGTGAACTGCGCGGGCATTTAAGCCAGGAGGGAATGAAAATAAAGGCAGGAGGGTGCGTGGGAGAGTGGAGAGATAGTGGAGTCCACTTGTCACGATGGCAAGCATAAAGGCTACCACCAAGGTTCAAGAGCATTACGAAGGGGAGCTTTAGATTAAGGTTTTTCATTACGGGAGAGGAAAGGTTTAGTACCGGAGCTTAAGGTAAGCAAAGCAATTAGGGAATAGGTTTAACACCGGATTCAATGATGATTATTGTGATATGTTCTTGAGGAAGGGAGGCTCCCAGGTTGGCCAAAGCATCCGCTTGAGCATTATTTGCTCTAAGAATGTGGAAGAATTCAATTCTGCCTGGGAAGAAAAGAGTAATTCTGTCGTAAAGCCTTATGTAGTTGATGGAGCCTGTAGAATAACCGGTGATCATTTTGAGGATGATGTGACGTGAATCCCCAAAGACTAACAACCTGAAGTTGGATATTGCATCTAAGAGTTCTAGACCCTGCATAAGCGCCATCCACTCAGCCTCATTGTCCGTCTTGTGGCCCATCCCCCAAGCGTAGGTCTTTGTCGTTTTTCCTCCAGGGTCGAGTAAGATCCACCCCCCTTCCGCCCGTCCCGCCTCCCCCCGCCCTCCCCGCACCTACCTCCCCAACTTTGATGTTTTGTTATGTATACCTTTTGACTTGTTTTCTAATTGCTTATTTTCACTTTGAATCTTAATAATTTCTTCTTGTGTTTTTTCTTCATCTTTGCATTTCTTAAGCTGTTCCTTAAGTTCTTTATTAATATTTAAAGGGCATTTATTTTCTTCTTGTTTTTCTAGGACTTTTCCTTCGATGTCTTAACTCGAGTTGTCTTCCTTCTTGGTACTCTTTAACTTCTTGACCTTCGTAACTATTATTTTATTATGATTTATTAATCGATATATTTCTTCAGTATTACTTGTTAATGTGCTATTGACTTTCGTAATTTCCAACTTGTACGCATTTTTTGTGTCGTTGTCTTTCTGTTGGAGTTCCTCTATCTGTTGCTGAAGGCGGCAATTCTCTGTTTCTTGGCATCTTACTTTTGTCTGAATTTGCGTGATTTTGTCATCTTTGTCTTTGATGACTTTGTTTAATTGTTTTATATCTTCTTTATTCTCGACTACCTCTTTCATGGTTTTTTGGTTTTGTAGATTCTGATTGGGATATTTTTTACTCATTCTTCAATTTGAGTAGATAATCTCTCAATACGTCTTTTTAGATAATGATTCTCCTGCTATATTAATCCTTTAGAAAATCCAGCTTTGTTATGTCCAATAGTAGACGATCATTGGGTTTTTTATAATGTTCTACTTTGTCCAATGCTACTTGTAGTTGGGACTGCAATTCTGATTTAGAATTCGCCATAATTCCTCACTTCTGGTGTTCTTTGACGATAGTTGGTTTTCCTTGACTGACTTCTTCAACTTATCTTCTTCTCTTTTGATTTTTGGACAGAATCATTTTTTACTTTGATTTTTTTCCCAATAGTTACCATTAAAAATAATAACTATATCTATAATAACAACAATATATCTATAAGTTAAATAACCTTCTTATTAGGTTAAATACCCTTCTTCTTCTTTTTCCAAAATTAATTATTATTTTAATAAAATAATAATTACTATATTTATTTTTATAATAACAATTATCAATTAATTGATATTATTATTATTATTATTATTAATGCTTCTCTATATATAGTTTTAATAGTTTATTTTTTTCAAAATTGAAATATTAAAACTAATATAATTTAATAATGTTTTAATATATTTAATCTTTTTGAAAAACAAGTTAAGGGTTTTTGAACCTAAGGGATGGTAGGTGGGAGTATGGGGATGAATAAGAATGGAAGTTGGAAAACAAAACCATGTGTTGGTTTCAATTTTTCTTTTCTTTTGTTTTTTAAACTTTCTTTTCTATTTTACTTTTTCTTTATTTTCCTTTTGGTTTGTTTACTTTTTCTTTTCTTTTCTGTTTTTGTTTTTTCTTTCTTTTCTTTTGTTTTTCATTTTTTACTTTTCCCCTTTGGACCATGAGCTTGGAGTTAGAGATTTTTTTGTTCTTCTTATTTTTCTTTTAAAGATTTTGGGTCACAAACCCTAAGTAACTAAAATTGGGCCACAAGCTTCCAATATAAACAAAATAAACCACAGGTCAACCGAAAAAAACGTAGGTAAGTTCTCTAAAATGCCCATAGGTAATCTGAATCCCACATGTTGGTAAGTAATAATAAATATGGATAATAGATAAGATGATAATATTTTACAATGAGACTCGCATTTATAGGCTTGAGCATTTGTAGTAAATGGTTACACCCTTTCACTTAATAATTAATAACTATAATTAATATATTATTTTATGTTTGTTACATTTTGTAACAAACATAAAATAATCAAATAATTAATAATTAAACATAATTAATTATAAATAACAATCAAAAGACATGACTTTTCACACACAATGCCCAAGCCATATTTAAAGTGGGTCATCATTATAACCTATTATCTATCAATTTATATATATTTTTATATCTATGAATATATGGGTTATTTCAGTAATTATGCGTTCATTTTGGATTATTTGAGAATATCCAATTATGGATATTACAGTGGTAAATCTTTAAAAGAAAAATAAGAAGAACAAAAAAATCTCTAAGTGACCCAAAGGGGGAAAGTTGAAAAAAAAAATTACAAAAAATAAAAGATAAAGAAAAAAAACACAAAAGAAAAGAAAAAATAAATAAAGAAGATAAAAAATAAAAAAAGTCAAATCAACACATGGTTTTTCTTTCCAACTCCATTCAAAAAAATATCTCACATCCAACGCAGAGCAACTAAAAGGGTTCTGGAGTAGTGGGAGAGGAGCAGCTTCTTTATTGACTTGCGTGGAGGTTCCCAAAGGACGAGAAGACATGACGGCCTGCAGGTTTGCAGGGAATCTCTGCCATGCTTAAGATTGAAGAAAACGTGGGTTGAGCAGGTCGAATGAGGTAGCTTTAAGAAGATCCTGGATCCCCTACAGCTAAGGAATGTCACATCTTTGATAAACACCATCAATACATATGATGCTTTGGTCCAGCGCAGCTCCCCTGTTAGCTTCTTTATCTGCTTGCATATTCAACACACGGAGCACATGGAAATATCTGATGTTTTGGAAGTATTTGCTCAGATGAAGGATTTTTTGAAAGATATTGCGAAGTTTTATATGCGGAGGGCTCTTCTTGGTTATGAGGGCGTTGATAAGAAGCCGGGAGTCCCCAAAAACTGAAATTCTGCCAATTCCTTTAGCCCGCGCTATTTTTAAACCTTGCCATAACCCACAGAATTCAACAGCGTTATTAGATTCTATTCCTAGCCCCCAGGCATAATTGTTGATCGTGTTCCCATTGGCTAAACTGATTACTCCTCCGGCACCTACTGAGCCTGGATTTCCCTTCGAAGCACCGTCAAAGAAGAGGCAAGGTTCATTCAAGGATGACTTCCAGCGCCTGAAATCAGCTTCCTCAAGTCTTATTTCCCACTGCTCTGTCTGAGGAATGAGGCGAGTGATACAAGGCTGGAGTTTGGGAGTTAACGAGCTTAACCATCGTAATTCGTCTTGCAGAAGCTGGGAGGAGTTTTTTAAGGATGGATTACTTTCCAGGGCTTCCCCTAGAATGGCTCTAGCCTGCACTGCAATTTTTTGGGGAGGAGAGTCTTGATTCCTGAAAATTCTGTTGTTTCTCTCGAGCCAAAGCTTCCAGCAAATGGCTTTTGGGAGCCATTCCCAGGCAGTTTGAAGCATAGTTTTTTTGGTCAGCCTGAAAGGAGACAGGGACATCCAAGAAGAGAAGAGATCTTGAACAGAATGGGGCAGAATAGTGGCTTGGTTTAGGTTCATAGCTTGGAGCCAAACTTCTTTGGCGAAAGGACAGTCCAGCATAATGTGATCCCCAGTTTCTTCATGAAGTTTACAGAGAGGGCACCGGGAGGGTCCTTCCATGCCCCTTTTCTTAAGGTTATCTCCTGTGAGAATACTTTTGTGGGCTAGAGACCAGCAGAAGATATCAATTTTCGGGATGAAAGGTTTGGCCCAAATAAACTTCCAGATAGACAGTTTGGGAGCAGCATAAGGGATGGCTTGTATATCCTTGTATCCTTCTGAGGTTGTGTAACTTCCAAAGATCCCCCAACCTCTTCTATCTCTGGAATATTTTTTGAATGGAGATTTGCCTTGGAGGAGGACAATCAAGGCTTCTGCTTCAGAGTTCAGATCGGGAGGGGTGAGGCCTAAATCCCAACCTGTCCAGTAATTTCCTTCCCACGCCGAGAGATCCCATAGCGTGGTAGCACCCTTGTCTAGAAGCCATCTTTGGATGTTGCTGACTTCCATGTTTGAACCAATGGGGGAGTCCCCTAGAATGGAGTCTTCCCAGACGTTGATTGATTTCCCATTTCCAGGGATCCAGTAAAGATTATTTTTGAAGGGGTTCAAAGCTTTAATGCATAATTTGTAAATTGGGGAACCCTTCCTTAGAGGGGGATGCAAGTCCAGACACCTTTTCCTAGGTCCTGGGAAGTATTTTTTGCGGAGTACTTCTTTGCTCCAGCTTTTTTTCCCTGAGATCAAATGCCAAAGCAACTTGGCTCCTAAAGCTAGGTTTTGAATAGTTAAACTTCTCACATTGAGGCCGCCTTCATCACGGGGTTTTTTAATCTTATCCCAGCTGACCAGATGGATTTTTTTTTCATTCCCTTTACCTCCTTCCCAAATGAATTTTCTGAGCAGCCCTTCAATCTTGTTAACTACTGAGCTTGGAGCAAGTAAAATAGAGGACTGGTAAATAGGCATGCTATTAAGAACAGATTTTATGAGAATGGTTTTACCTGCTAGATTGAGCCAGCTGGCCCCCCAACTTTGGATTTTGCTTTTGAGCTTGTCAACAATAGGTTCCCAGTCTGTTGATTTGATTTTGTTTTTGCAGATGGGAATGCCAAGATATGTGAAGTTGTCCCAGTCTCTTGTTCCTTCCATCCCCAATGTTCTGGTGATGTTCCTTAGTTCCATGGCTGTACAATTCCAACTGAAAATTTTGCTTTTTTGGAAATTTATTTTGCTTCCAGAAATCTTTTTATATAACTCCAACTCTTTTTTGAATTGTTCAGCAAAGTGGACAGAGGCTCCTCCTAGCAGCAGAGTGTCATCAGCAAACTGGGCATGGTTAATGTTCCTGACATTGTTCACAATTTTAAGCCCTGGAAGCATGTGGATATCTTGGCTGAGATTAAGTTGATAACTGAGCATAGAAGCCTGGATGGCATAGAGTAGAGGAGATAGCGGGCAACCCTGCCGTAACCCTCTAGTGGCTTTGAAGAAGCTCGTGGGTCTTCCGTTTACTAGAGGGGCTATCCAAGGGTCACCTACACAGCCTTTGACCCAGCTTATAAAGTTGAGGGAGAAGCCGAATTTTGCCATTACTGCAAACAAGAATTCATGTCTAACACGATCAAAGGCGTTGGCTAAGTCGAGTTTGATGACCATACCTTTTTCCTTACGGTGGAAGCTTGAGTGGATTGCTTCCTGGACAAGAATGATGTTGTCGAGGATTTTCCTTCCTTTGATGAATCCTCCTTGATTCTCCGGGATGATCCGAGGGAGAAATCTTTTCAGTCTGGAGGCAATGATCTTAGTTATGAGCTTGTAACCAGTATTGCACAGCGAGATGGGCCTGAACCGATTGAAGGAAGTGGCTCCTTTTTCTTTTGGAAACAGGGCCAGGAATGAAGAGTTAGTGCTGCCCCCCAACTTCCTGGTTTTCTGTGAGTACCAAATCATTTTTAGGAGATCATACTTTATTATTGCCCAGCAGCAGGTGAAGAATCTAGTGGTGAAGCCATCCGGGCCAGGTGCACTATCTGGTTTCATAATAGAGAGAGATTTTTTGACCTCGTCCATGGTAATAGGCGCAGTAAGAAGGTTATTATCCTCCAAATTGATGAGCTGATGGATGAGATCGAAGGGGTGGGAAGAGACATCAATTGGATCCTCAATGGGGGCGGTCAAGAGATCTGAGAACGTTTCCACAGCAGCATTCTTTATTCCTTCAGCATCTTGGATCAGTTCTCCTTCAAACTGTATTTCCGAAACAGCTTTGTATTTTTTACGTGCCTCTGCTTGCTTATGAAAATATTTTGTATTTTTGTCTCCACTCAAAAGCCATAGGTTGCGTGATTTTTGACGCTGGTATTCTTCTTCTATTCTACAGGCAGAAAAGAAGTTTTTTTGCAGGGCCTCTTCCTTAATGAGGAGCTGACCAGTCGCAGGAGAGGAGTCCACGCTGGTTTGATGCGATTCCAGCTCAGCTTGGGCGAATTCTCTGTTAGAAACCGGAGAGGGGATGCGTTTGGCCCAGGCTTTAAGGGCGAATTTGAGTCTTTTTAATTTGGATTCCCAGATGAAGGAAGGCGAGCCAGAAAGGTGGGCATTCCATGAGTCAGCTACAGTTTGCAGAAAATCATCATGGTGAATCCAAAGTGGGCTGAACCGGAAGGGGATCGGCCCAAGATTTTGGTCAAGAGTAAGCTCAAGAAGGATAGGCTTATGGTCAGAAGTGCAGTGAGGGAGGATTTTGGAGGAGGCTAACAGGCCCAAAGCGAGGAAGGAGGAGTGGACCAGGAAGCGGTCTAGCCGAGCTGCAACATGGCCAGGACCAGTTCTTTTGTTCGTCCAACTAAATTTACCTTTGACAGGTTTGATGTCAATCAGATCCCATCCAGAAATGATGTCTTCAACCCATTCCCTTGAAGGGTCTCTGACCGGGTTGCCTCCTTCTTTTCATTCACTGCCAGGGTTACATTCAGGTCTCCAGCTACAATAATATTTTCTCTATTCTGCAGCTTAAGAAAGGATTCAAGAGTGTTCCAGCACTCTTTTTTTTCTGCATGTAAAACAGGAACATAGAGATTGAAAAGGCTTACCTTTCGTCCAGATTGCTTATGGTTGAGTTTGGTGCAAACCCAATGCACTGTTCGTTCTTCAGCTTCAATGTCATACAGGGAGGGGTCCCAGAAGGTGGCTATTCCTCCGGAAGCGCCTCTGGAATTGTTGCCAATACCAGTACCTTTTTTCCAGAATTTTTTCCCGATTTGGAGGATGGCAGGCTCCTCCATTTTGGTTTCCTGGATTAGCAGAATCTCTGGCTTATGAATTCGGATTAGATCTCTCATTGCATCTTCCTTCAGGGTAGATCCTAGACCTCTGCAATTCCAGGAAATGTATTTCATTAAGAATTATGGGAGAAGGGGGTGGCCTCTTTGGAGGCCTGAATTGTACCTTTTTTTGATCGAGTATTCATGATCCCTTTTAGAGTTTTTTGAGAGCCTTCAAGGACTGCAAGATGGGTTGCTTCTTCTCTTTGTTTCTTTTTGGATTTCCTCCCTCTTGGAATTTTTATAAGAATAGAGTACAGACCGCTTGAAGAGGCGCCTTCATCAGTTTCTTCACCTGGATCTGAATCTAGCAGCATTGGATCTTCATTTACTTCTTTGGGGGAGCCTAGGTTATCAGCCCCTACCAGAGGTTGGGTTATTTCCCCAGGCTCCAACTGATCAGTATTCTGGCTTCCAGTCTCTTTTCTATTGGGCTGCTTGGACGTTTGGGGTTCATCACTTGCTATGGTTTGATTCTTCCCATTTGGATTGGGATCTTGATGCTCTTTAGGGTTTGGAATCATGATTGGGTCTTCTTTTGAGGCTTCCTAGGACGGCTTATTTGTGCTTGAAGGTTGGGTTTGCATGTCCATTGTGTTCCTTTTTTCCTGGTTCTTGGCATTTGTCTTGCCTTTCTTGACTTTTTGCCATCCTTCTCCTTCTTCCGAGCTCTGATTTTTCGGGCAGTTTCTTTGAAAGTGACCATGTTCATGGCATTGGCGGCATTTGAATGGTAGCTGTTCGTAGTCAAGCTTTTGGTAGTATAGCCAATCTCCAACTTTGAGTTTAACAGCTTCAGGGAGGCCTACTTCAAGATCAACCTCGACACATATTCGGGCACATAAGTATTGGCCTTTGTTATCAGCTTTGTCAATGTATTTTCCTAGAGCATTTCCAATTTTTTCCAGGGTTGGAGTGTTCCAGCAGTGGACTGGGAGGTTGGGGAGCCTTACCCATACTGGAACTTCCTTCGGCACATCTACTTCTGCGTTGAAATCTGGAGTCCATATGTTGAGGTACAGTCCTTGAGGTCCCATGAAGTATGGGCCATTTCTGAAGATCAGATCTCGGTCTTCTTTGGATATAAACTCAAAAATGAAGAAGCCTCTCCCTACGGAGTAGCAGGTAACACTATTCTTGAGCTGGGGTCTCCAGTTTCGTTGGATCCAGTCATCTGTGGTTTTGGTTGAGGGCCAAAGCCCCATAAACTGGCCAACCAGTCCCCGTTCAAACAGTGCCAGAGCGATCTTGATGGGGATTTGGCATGGCAGATCAATTTCAGGAATTGAATCGAGTTTTTTAATGAATTTCGGTATGGCCGGGGTTACCGGCTTGGATCCATTGGGACGAAGCAGCTGATTGAATGCGTCTTTAGCTGAAGAAGAAGAAGAAGAGGGAGGGGGAAGCCCTCCCTCAGGCACAGGCATGATCGCCTGAGTGAGACAACCAGAGCGGCGGCAGCTAGGCGTCTAGGCGGCTCCAGCAGCGATCTCCTCGAAAAAAGAAAAAAAAAAGGAAAAACTTATTGATATATTGTTATTATTATAGATATAGTTATTATTTTTAATAATAACTATTGGGAAAAAAATTCAAAATTCAAATAAGGAAAACCAACTATCATCAAAGAACCAGAAGTCAAAAATTATGGCGAATATTATGGCGAATTCTAAATCAGAATTGCAGTCCCAACTACAAGTAGCATTGGACAAAGTAGAACATTATAAAAAAAACAATGATTGTCTACTATTGGACATGACGAAGTTGGATATTTCTAAGGGATTAACAAAGCAGAATAATCATTATCTAAAAAAACGTATTGAAAGATTATCTACTCAAATTGAGGAATTAATGAGACAAAAATATCCCAAATCAGAATCTACAAAACCAAAAAATCATGAAGAAACCAGTCGAGAATAAAGAAGAAATAAAACGATTAAACAAAATCATCAAAGACAAAGATGACAAAATCACGTAAATTCAAACAAAAGTAAGATGCCAAGAAACAGAGAATTGTCGCCTTCGGAACAGATTGGGGAACTCCAACAGAAAGAGGACGACACAAAAGAGGCGCACAAGTTGAAAATTACGAAAGTCAATAACACATTAACAAGTAATACTGAAGAAATATATTGATTAAGAAATCATAATAAAATATTAGTTACGAAGATTAAGAAGTTAAAGAGTACCAAGAAGGCAGACAACTCGAATGAAGACATCGAAAGAAAATTCCTAGAAAACCAAGAAAAAAAGCAATGCCTTCTAAATCTTAATAAAGAACTTAAGGAACAACTTAAAAAACACAAAGACAAAGAAAAAAAGCAAGAAAAATTTATTAAGAATATTCAAAGTGAAAATAAACACTTAAAAACAAGTTAAAAGGTATACAGAACAAAACATCAAAGTCGTTAGAAATACAATTTATGGATAAAAACACACTTATCAACCTAGTTCAGATCATCACTCTAGATGTCGCTGCAGTAGAAGAGAAGCCTACACAAAGATTAATCCAAAGAAACACCACAAACTTGATAAGAGAAAATGATGTTAAAAAAACTCCCTATCGACATCCAAACCATAGCAGTCGGTATCTTAAGAATCATAAGCAATCTACATAAATCACTGACACCCGTGCACTCAATTCTCAGAATGTCAGTTCACTTATAAAGTGTGAAGTTCAACAAAGAATCAATTTCAGGTGGATTGACCCATCCACATCGAAAGTTATGCTCTACACTCAGGAGTTCGTATTGACTTGTGTTGTCAACCAAAACATTGCACAGAACGATGCGACCACATTATAAGGCTTTGAGGACAAAATCTTTCTAAGAGAGTGGCAATGTAACAAATATAAAACAATATATTAATTATAGTTATTAATTACTAAGTGAAAAGGTGTAAACCTTCACTACAAATGCTCAAGCCTATAAAGACGAGCCTCATTGTACAATTTTATCATGTTATCTATTATCCATATTTATTATTACTTACCAACATGTGGGATTCAGATTACCTGTGGGCATTTTAGAGAACTTAGCTGCGTTAAAGAAGTTTTTTACGCTTCATCTTTCTCGGTTACACCTTGAAACCTTTTAAGAGGATCAGTTTTAAAGTTATTCCAATTAAAGGAGTAGACTCGAGTCGTCCTCTTCCACCACATGTACCAATTGTACGCATTTCCCTCTAACTGCATGGCGGCATACTTAATCTTTTCACTATCATAGGGTATGTTATGGAACCATGTGATGCATTGCTTTTCGTCACCATCAAATTTGGGTAACTCTAGCTTTACCCTTATCTAGTATCCATGTGCTTGGGAAATTGATATCGATGGAATGTTAAAGGGAACTTCGTGGAGTGGCGTCATGCCGTGTTGCCCTAGCAATTTAGGCGTATTTGGGGGTGTATTGAAAGGGTCTAGGTTATGGCTATGTGGGGGAAATGAAGTGGGCGACAAGAATCTGACGAAGATTGTGTTGATAAATTCTTGTGTCTTCTTTTGCTTTGCCTACAATGCACTAATGCCTTGCTCTAGTCCTCCCTTGAGTCTTGTTAGTTCATTATTGTTTATGTCACTGTCCGCCTTGAGTTTTGCATATCTCTTGTTGACTTTTTTCGTCAAATTGATCCAATCTAGCATTGATATCTTCCATCTTGGCAACGGCTGGGATTTTTTTTGCGTTCAACCTTGATTTATTTTTGTTGGTTGTTTGAAACAAGCTAGCCACGAATTTTGTTTTTAGATACTATAATAATAATAATAATAATAATTTAAATAATAATAATTATTATTATTATTATTATAGTAATAATATATACTTTTATTAATATTTTTTGTGTAGGTCATCGTAAAGGGTGGTGTTGGAAAGTTGGTGGTGGCGAAGACAGGGTCGTTCGCGGATGGGGACGGTGGCGGAAGGGATGGATAGGGGAGACAAAAGGGGGCAGGACGCCGAAAACAGGAGCGTGGAGATGGGAGTGGAGGCGGTAGTGGGAATAGGGACTGGTGGTGGGTGGTGGCAACGTGTGGAGCAAAAAAAGGATATGTAAAGTGAAGAGGATGCGGAAAGAAGTGGGGGTTGCGGGGAGAAGCGGGAGTTGCTAGGGGGGGAGGGGTAGTGGGCGCGTGGAGCGACGGGACGAGCGTGGAGCTGGTGGTATGGGCGGGGAAATGAGCAACTGCGAGAGGGATGAGCAACGATTGGCGACAAAGGGAAGAGAACGACGCGATATGATACGCGGGGGGTGAGGACGTGAGCGACAAATGGAAGTGTGACGGATGTCGAGACCTTTGACGACGGCGACTATGCACAGGCATCAACAGCTTTGATACCACTGGTGCAGAGAAAACGCAAAGGGCAAAGAATGCAAGAGAATGAAAAAAATAAAAAATAAAATAGATGTAATCATTAAGTAAAATATCTGATGATGAATTTACAATAAGTCATTTTGGCTTATATAAGCATTTTTACGTGATTGTTCGTATAGTCACAATGTTTCATAAAATATTTTGGTTATATATATATAGGTATTTTACCTTATTAGTTATTTATATTTATATATTTGTTTTTAATTATTATATGTATTATCTAATGTATACAACAAGGTGCCATTTGTATAATGATTAGTGTTTAGCACATTTATCGCATGAAATTATTAGATTGTTGATCTCCTTCACAATATTGCTATGTTGCTTAGTATCTAGATGTACATGCTCAAATTCTACATGTTCTCACTGAAAGCAACAATGAATGTAGCTACTTGTCCCACTTGGAACCAATAATATCCCATCTAGGGAGATATTTAAATGAAGTATTTATGGTCTTTATAGCCCTAGGCATGCCGTCATAAATGTACCTTATTGGTGATTTGTTTTCATGATCCTCAATATTTTCACGAGTTGTATCATGCTGGCAACCTCATCACTTTCTCCCATTAAATATCTTTAAACAGATACATTTTAACAACCATTGGATCGAGTTTTGTGTTGTCTTTCCATATAGCCACGGTTGGCCACAAAACATCCATCTTAACATGGTACTCATTCAAAAGGCTTTGGAGGGCGAGTTTGTGGCAAAGCATCTGAGAGTAGCATGACTAAGCTCACCCTCTATGAACTCTCCCATAAGGTTCAACATCCAAGCATGGTTATTTATACTTGGTTATTTATTTGCACTCGTGAACAAATCTTGCAACCACTCCAACTTCTCAATGTCATCCAGAATCATATCTATGCAAAATGGGCAATAGAAGTGGTCCAATAAATACTAGGGTATTTTGCACACATCAATTTACCCATTGCCACATAATTTGCAACGTAGTTCATATTACTTGGACAACATTTTTTACCTGAGCTTCTTCCACAACCTCTACCAACAATGAAAATATCATATTTGCATCCTTTACATGTGAAGATGCATCAAGAAATTTTAGGAACATGGTTCCTTTAGGGCAAGCCTCAAGAAAATTGATGATTATTCTCCTCTTATGTCCACCCATCTGGTAAATTGTGCAACTTGTACTCTCCCATGAGCTTTTAATGTCCTCCAATTGTGCCTTAACACGCTCCAACTACTCATCTACACCTAAGTGCATTGTAAGAGGGTGCTTTATATCCTAGGCCAACGCCTACAATCGCATCTACAATGGGCTGATAAAAAGAAGAGATTGCAAGGTTAAATGAGATTGTCGTGGTACCAGAACTTCCTCACTGTGATCTCTGCCACCTCCTTTTTATTTTTGTTATGATTGTACAAGGTTAGTTGAGATCCTCAGGTTGTGCAAGGAAGAAAGGAGAGGTGATACTTGGACATGCTATAGCATTTGATAAGCAACTACTTGGAGGTCCCATTTGAGATCTACCCATCCCTGCAATTTCAAACTTCAACCTAGATCACTTAGCATTTTGTTCATTGATGACTTCCAAAGAAGCGTGCATTTTAGGTGACTTGTAGAAGGCATCAATCACAATGTACGACATTTTTACACAAAACTATATCTAAGTGGGGTTTCATCAAACTTTTACCCCACAGTAGCCGAATAGTATTTGCACTTTACTTGATGGTTGTCATCCAGATTCACTTGGATATAATGTTCCCATGCTTTATCAATAGGCCTTTTAGATTTGGACTTAAATGCCATTGATAAGAATCTAGATTGGCAGAATGCATGGTAGAGTTAGGTTAGTTGCACAGGGCTAAATTTATAATTACTTAAAATTTTAATATTTTTTATCAGTCTACATAGGCCTGTAGGCTGTGNGCGCATGGTAGAGTTAGGTTAGTTGCACGGGGCTAAATTTATAGGGCATCACAGCCTACAGGCTACTAGGCATCACAGCCTACAGGCCTATGTAGACTGATAAAAAAACATTAAAATTTTAAGTAATTATACAGGCTGTGATGCTAGGGCATCACAGCCTACAGGCTACTAGGCATCACAGCCTACAGGCCTATGTAGACTGATAAAAAAACATTAAAATTTTAAGTAATTATAAATTTAGCCTTGTGCAACCAGCCTACAGGCTACTAGGCATCACAGCCTACAGGCCTATGTAGACTGATAAAAAAACATTAAAATTTTAAATAATTATAAATTTAGCCCTGTGCAACTAACCTAACTCTACCATGCGCATCACAGTCTACAGGCTACTAGGCATCACAGCCTACAGGCCTATGTAGACTGATAAAAAACATTAAAATTTTAAGTAATTATAAATTTAGCCCTGTGCAACTAACCTAACTCTACCATGCATTCTGCCAATCTAGATTCCTGGCCTATAGGCTTGCATCATCACCTAAAGGCCTACAAAAAATTAAAATTTTAAGTAATTATAAATTTAGCCCTGTGCAACTAACCTAACTCTACCATGCACAGCCTGCAAGCCTGGCCTATAGGCTTGCATCATCACCTAAAGGCCTATGTAGGCCTGTACTACGTAAAAATAAAATTAAGCTGAAATAATAAACTTAAAATCAAAATTGGCCTTACTTGAACCTCCTTCAAAGTTCAGAGTCCAGACAACAATCTCCTTGATCTCCTCAACACAGCAACCTCCTTCACAAAGCAGCCAGCGATGAATTGAAGCCTACTTCAATCGCGCTCCTAGATGATGATGAGTTGACCTCATCACAATGATAGCGCACAAAAGTCTTCTCTGGATGAAATGGCTCCCGGAAGATTAATGGTATGAGAGAATGAAGAGAAAAATCAAAATGTCTTATTAAAGGCCTTCTACCCTCTCAAACGCCTCGTTTCACTCTTAAATTTCCCTTTAAAAGCCTATTTACATTGACAAGTAAAAATGGCAATCGCATGTATGGGGCACGTTTTGTTGATGACTGAGTTGGACTCCCGAGTCTATCTCAGACTCGCGAGAGTAGGCCAAATCTCAGTTGAGTCTAGCGAGTGCAAAGTCTGCCATGTGCATCTTAGGTGTGTATTCGGCCAGACTCGACGAGTCTTAAAAGAGTCCAACAACAATGCCAAAAATACCATTATCTGGTCACAAAATGATTATAGTCTGCTTAAAGCTAAATTTCAAAGTACAACGGCAATTGGTATAAACTATTTGTTTTTCACCAGTGAAGTGTGAAAGTGTTGGGTTTTGAACTTACTTTTTATGTCAAGGCCTTGCCAGAATCAAACATAGGTCCACTCATTCATTGTATAAAAGTTCAACAAGAGAAAACATGTCACTTATAAGAATTGAAATTGGGTGGAGAGAAAAACATTTAATCCTCCCAACCACCCAAGCTACAACCAATAAACACAAACTATATACTTTGGTTGTTCTCCCACTAAATTTTCATATTGAAAGACTTACCCTTAACATTTTCTAATGCAGGTTGGTAATTTCCTAATTAACTTGTTTCCGTGAAACTAAAATTGTCTAGTATGATGCCATTAATGTCATGGATGAAAATAATAGTATGATGTCATTATTGTCAAGGATGAAAATAAAGTGTGGCTTTTTGTTTTTCCTCTTAAAATAAAGTGGCTTTTTGTTTTTCCTCTTAAGTAATGTCATCTTTGCTACGGTAGCTGTGATTTTTTTCTACAAAACTACAAGTGTCTAATTGAAGTCAACCTCGAGATAAACATAAAGTTAAACCTTGATATCAAACATAACTAAATGATAAGCACTTATTATGGATAAACATTTCATTGCACAAAAGCAGCATATACTTGGTTGTTTCCAACCAATGAAGTTGCATATTAAAAGACTTACCTGAGTGAAATACTGTACCAGGTATCATCGGGCATTGTTGTGTATTCATGTTCATTTTGCCTAACCCTCAGTATATTCCAATGCAGGTTGGTAATTTCCTTGTTTCCTTTCACCTAAAATTGTGTCGGTTATGATTTCATTAATGTCATGGATGAAAATAAACTAGCTTTGTTTTTACTCTTTGTTATCTTTGCTACAGTAGCTCTGATTTTTACCTACAAAACTCTGAGTGTCTGACTGAAGTAAACCTAGAAATAAACATAGAGTTAAACATTGATATCAAACGTGATTAAATTATAAGCATTTATTATAAATAAACATTTCATTGCACAAAAGCAGCATATAAGTCCACAAGGGACACCCGGTACAATATCCGAGGAGGCACACAATTCAATCAAGTCAGACTGCCCGTACAAAAGAAATCATATTCCCTGTTTTGAGTTACTTCCACAAGGAAAACAACGGTCCATAATTTTGAATAAACTAAATTGCCTCAATTTTTTCCATTGCTTATAAGCCTGGAGTTAAACCTTGATATCAAACGTAACTAAATAATAAGAACTTGCCATGGATAAATGTTTCGTTGCACAAAAGCACTCTACAAGTCTACAAGGACCAACTGGTACCACAATTGAGGGAGGTACATAATTCAATCAAGTTAGACTGCCAATACAAAAGAAATCATATTCGAGTTACTTCCACGAGGAAAACAATGGTCCATAATTTTGAATAAACAATATTGGCTCAATTTTTTCCGTTGCTCATAACCCTTACTAACCTTTTGGCAGATATTTAGAAGAGGAGTGTGTTGACTTCCTTGGTTTTCCCTTATAAAGTCAAATAAAGTTTCAGGCAAGCCTCTCACAAAAATTGAACTCCATCGAATAAAAAGAATAAGGTTGTATACTCGTTGGGCATAAACTTTAGAACCCAGCTCAGGTAAGACGAGGACCTTATCTTCACTATGCTCCGGTAAGTGGCTAGCCTTTCCATAGATCCCAGCGTTGGTTGTCCCCGCTTTTTCATTCAAAAACTGTTGCACCCATAATATGGATATTTTTTACAGGGAAAGATAAACCCCTCCAAGAATTCTCCTCACTTCATTTGCTAGCTCAATAACTTCTTTTTCCGTATGCCCTGTGGTAATCAAACCAGGTATATTGCATCAATGACTAGTAGACAAAGATTTCACAGCTGTATGAAGAGAAAGTTCAATGTACATCAAGGACTCAGAAAGAGTGCATATATGTACCGATATTATCCATTTCATTTTCCAATCGAAAGAGATATTCACGATTGGTTCCGCAGGGGCCAACAGCTTTTGCAATTTGGCTACAGACAAAATTCCAACAATAACATGCACAAACGATTCAATATCTCGAGATACTCAAAAAAGTAATTCAGATGGATTCAACTAAATACCTAGTTACAGAAAGTAAAATTGAAAATACCAACCTTGCCATCACATCCAGAGGAGCAGGGCCAAGAAAGTACTTGTTTGTGACCTTATTTGGGGTAGTAGTAAAACTGCAAGGGATTTAGTCAAAATACAGAACTTTGGCCTCAACATTTACACAAATTTTACAACATAAAATACATTACGAACAAGGAATTCAGTACACCCACGATGGGCAACTAAATCAAATGTTAATGTGAAAATGTTCAGGGCCGAGCCAATTACACTAAAACTCCAGTTAGAGCTGCTTTTGATGGTTCTTCCTCCTATAATAATAAACCTGTGTTAGATATGACGCCTTGGCACAATGAAGAAGATAAATAAAACACAGCTATCGCCAAGAAAATTTAACAGAACTACAGATATATTGTAGCCCTAGTCTTTACAAGCTTGAATGTGTCAAGATACTTACTGTGTAAAAATCTATATAACTTTTTGTGTCATATTCGCATTCCCTCTTCTCCAGATACTGCATCGCATAATCAACAAAGTGAGCTAAGAATCAAAATCAAAACCGATAACCATTCCAGAAATGTGGCTGAAAAATCATGTGGAAAGGGAATCGGGATAGAGATTACTGCAAGCAAGATAAGCCATCATTAACTAAATCAAGTCTCTACAACTTACCTCTATGACCGACTTTTCCTTTTCTGGTCCTCCTTTAACACAAAAGGCAGTACCCCACTGTCAAAATAAAACATTAGTAGGGTATGCAGATGTAAAACTAGAAGAAATTTATTACAAATGAAAACTAGGCTAGGTAAAGTGTGTTGTCAACATTAAACCACATCACCTGGCAACAGCTTCTGACGCTTGAGTAGTTTGCAAGAATTGATGCAGTGCAATGAAGGCTACTAGAGATTGGCAATGCCCTACAGAGTGCTTAATGATAACTCTAGAGAAAAGCAGAGTAAATGTGCAATACTTACACAAAGAGCTCCTTCTTCTTCTATCAATGTGCATGAACGAGCAGGAAATTCTGGTGTTCCTCTGTGATCAATACAAGCTGCAAAGAAGAAAAAGAAAAAGACGAGAAAGACGCTTAGAACATTTTGTTGATGTTAACTAATAATCACAGTACGGAGAACATAGAATACTTTCTCAAAATGCATATGTGAGGAATCTGGAGTCAGAGGAGTTTTAGGGCTGTTTTTATAATCATTGTGCCTCTCTTAAGTTTGTCCTTGTAATGATCAGATTGGAGTCAACCTACTGCACTATCAGTTTTTCTTCATTACTACTATTTTTTATCCGCATATGGAAGGTGAGGAGGAGCCTCACCTCCCACCTAAGTTAAGTCTACAATAGAACTCAGAATAAACCAGAGAACACAATGCACATAAGAAGATCAAAGACTAACTTGTATTAGAAGAAGGCTTGCTAGGAGCCTAGGCCTTTATATAGCAGTACATCAAAGAGCCCACATTAATGAGCGGCATTATTTAAGAACAGATCTACCTAACCCTAGATAACTAACCAGCGGGTTCAAGTGTGAACAAGAACCCCAACATAACTAGTGGGATGGATGATCCCTCATTCGGCCCAATCCTCCCAGTTGAAGCGAAAAGTATCCCTGCTTTCCTCCTCCTGGTTGAAGCAGAAAGCGTCCCTGCTTTCCTCCTCCCGGTTGAAGTGTGAGAGCACTGATGAATGAGTGCAGGATGCCATGGCTGCTAAAAAGGTGTAGACTCTGACAATACATAAACAATTGTTGTTGCTGAGACTGAGAAGGTGGAAACACCTGGCTGCCCAATGAATGCGGCTGGGACTAAGAGGGTGGAGAAACTTGCCTGCTCAGTGTGTAGTGCCGCTAAGATGGGGAGGGTGGAGACATCTCGCTACCCCATGAATGTAAAAGGAAGACAATCCCTGTGAAAAATCTGAAACTGATCCTCTAAAGCGAAAGGGCATATGCTGTAAAAAAAAAAGAGTTGTGCTTCTTTGTGAGTTGGAGGAGGAACTGGGAGCAATGAAGTAAACATCGGCATCAGCAAAAAATCGGCAAGGGCCCCGAAAACAATTTTTCGGCAACTTCGGCAAAAAAATCGACAAAAATCGGCAAATCGCGGCAAACATTAAAAAATACAAAATATATTCATTTTTTTCAAATTTTTAAACATAAAACAACAACAACATCAGATGAACACATTGGAACATAAATATGGAGAAAGCACCGAAATATATCATGTAGTCATGCAAAATATTAAATGATACATGAAAGTCGATAGTGATACTAAATTCTAAAACCTCGTAGTTGTTCAATCAAGGACTCAAAAGTGGATAACCAATACAAAATGACATCACATATATAAATGTATCCGAGGAAAACTAGCAACTAGCTATCTAATATCAATGCCCTCTCCCCCTTTTGCGGGAAAAGGCCATTGTTCATTTGTCGGGCCTGCCCCTGGCACTAGTGGAAGAAGGTCCTGGCCCTGCACCCTGATCCAATATCTGACGGTGAGTGATGCATGGAGGGCTAGATGCATCAATGGGTGTATAAGGCGGTGGCAATGCTAGTTTCAAATTTTTAAACATAACGCAACAACAACATCAGATGAACACAATGGAACATAAATATGGAGAAAGCACCGATACATATCATGTAGTCATGCAAAATATTAAATGATACATGAAAGTTGATAGTGATACTAAATTCTAAAACCTCATAGTTGTCCAATCAAGGACTCAAAAGTGGATAACCAATACAAAATGACATCACATATATAAATGTATCCGAGGAAAACTAGCAGCTAGCTATCTAATATCAATGCCCTCTCCCCCTTTTACAGGAAAAGGTCATGGTTTATTTGTCGGGCCTGCCCCCAGCACTAGTAGAAGAAGGTCTTGGCCCTGCACCCTGATCCAATATCTAACGGTGAGTGATGCATGGAGGGCTAGATGCATCAATGGGTGTATAAGGCGGTGGCAATGCTAGTTTCAAATTTTTAAACATAAAGCAACAACAACATCAGATGAACACATTGGAACATAAATATGGAGAAAGCACCGATACATATCATGTAGTCATGCAAAATATTAAATGATACATGAAAGTCGATAGTGATACTAAATTCTAAAACCTCATAGTTGTCCAATCAAGGACTCAAAAGTGGATAACCAATACAAAATGACATCACATATATAAATGTATCTTAGGAAA